>OU898278.1:139895600-140040600 GCA_918026665.1 Diabrotica balteata
CTAAACTGAGATGGTTATTGCAAAGAAATAACTTCATTTTTATAAAAGTAGTTTTAGTCAATGCTATTCTACGTTATATTTCTACGTCTGGATCGAGTTGGTCCGTTATCACAGTTCCCAAATATGTCATTTTGTGAACTTTCTCAACTTGGACTACGTTTAATTGAAGCAAATCAAAGAGAATTTAAAGACCTTCAATATTATCTGATAGAATTACTGTATCGTATGCATATCTTATCAGATTAAGTAGTTCCCCGCTAATTTTTATTCCATAATTATGGTTGTCTTTCAAGTGCCTTGCTCAAATGAACAAATACAACATACAATTAATGTGTTCTGCAAACAAAGGTCTTCCTGTACGATGTCCAGGGTTTAAAGGAGGTACTCCAGCTTTTCATTTAGCCCATGTGAAGCCGTTTATGTATAGTTTTAGTATTTACTCGTGTATCCGTAGCTTTTACCAACTCATTTTGTACTATTCGAGCAGTATTTTGGAGATATTTGACGAGTCGTAGTTGTAAAATTCAATCCTCTCTGGCTGATACAATATTAATAATAATAGTAATAACTCCATACATTTCATATCTGATCCTTGCTTGATCTATCGCTGCACGACAACATTTAAAATTTCTGTACGGAGTCTTGAGTAATCTTGAATTAAAGTTATTGTCCTTGCAAATTGAATCTCTGTGAGATACACTCTGCGCCATCGGGGATTCCTAACCAAAAAAAATCCATCAATTTTCTTAACCACTTTAACGTAAATATTGACAGAAATTCAATAACGAAATAAATGTGATTCCAAAATATTGTTAAGTTTTGATGTTTTATTGAATATAAGGAAAACGAAAATAAGAAATTTGTTTTTTCCTTTATTTAATAAAACTATATTGTGTCGTATATACGTAAATATTTAATTGCCTACCTAATGTAATAAACAATTTAAATGAAATTAAGTTAGTGGCTCCTTAGGCTTAGTGGCTTAGTTTACTTTTTTCTATTTAAAATTTAGATTAAAAGAATACTGTAACCAAGATAGAAATTTGAAGTTAAACTTAATCGTTATGATCGACTTGTAACAAAGAAGTTAGTTTCTATTGTCGAGCCACCCAGCCTACTTTCTAAGAAAAGCGGAGAGGTTGGTTTTCTATGAAATAATTATTCCTGTCGAAAGAAAGTAGTTAGGTTAGAAATACGACCACACTAGCTTTGTCAATTAAGTATCATTTTCGCGTGGCGCTCTTCAGCCAATACTGTCACTCTTTTTTATCTCTAGCTTGTCTAAGTATTAGAAATCGAGTTCATTTCCATTGTGGTTCCTGTAGCATGCGGTTGTCTGCATCAAACGGCGGTAAATGTCTTTTCAATTCACCATTATCCATATATCTTCATAAAGTGCTTCCTACATTAAATATTTTCTCTTTTGTCATACAGACGCCTCTTCCAATTCGAGGACATGGAGTCAATTCTATTTTCCGTTGTTCTTCCCTTTTCTTTCTTCCTGCATCCATTCAGTTCAGTCTAGTCTAGTGTGAGAATTGACTGATATGTTACCAGTACCTACTTTAATTTGATGTTAAATGTACGGATTGAAGCCACCATAATTCGTTACCTTACCTAAATCATCTATACCGCTTGAGACATTCCAATGTACCTGTTACGAGTATAACCTGTCAAGTGCCTTTATTATCGTCGAGCGTTCTATGAAAGAACGTCATTATCTGCGCCTACCTGTTGCCGACTAAGTAAAATACAGATCATTCAATTGTGAGTATCGTTATTTTTACCTAAAGCATTAGGAATTGATTTCTGACTCCACTTCAATGTCTTTACCTTATTTATGGTTTGTTTATTTTGAATCCAACCAAACGAACTATTATTAATATAAAACTACAGTAGAATATATACGTACGAGTATGAACAAATTTATTTTATATGTAGGTTATATTTATGATAGATTGTATACACATATTTAAGCTGATCACAATCAAACTTTTTAGTAACTTCATGTTTACGTATTCTTAAGGCGTAAAAATCACCGATTTGTTTTATTTAAAGTTATCAAATATTGACGGTAGATACAATTATATTATTCCTTGCCTTTTTTTATTCTTGCAAATACTAAATTATTTATAAATATTTTTCAAAAAGATATTTTTTGTTTTATTTAATAATAAATTGTGTAATAACTTATCTCGTGCCATTTAATTATTCAGTAAACATTGTTTTAGTGCATTTATTTTAACTATACCTCAATATAACCTTGTTGATGAACTATTTGCCATTTATTTTTTTATTATGTATATAAATTTATTTCATGTACATGGTGTATCTCTTTCAGAACTTGTTATTAATTTAAATTACCATTTGATTTATCATATAAACAGTGTATATGAAATGTGTAGAAATATTAAGTGTGTACCACACAATCATAATAAATTTTCACTTACGGTTTATTTTATTCTTGCGAGATTTAATCTATATGTCGTAGGTTTCCCTGTTCCTTCAAAAATAGCGATGTTCCCAATTATTTCCCTTCTCTTATCTTCTAACTTCTATCCTCTTCTCTTATTCCTTAGTACTCTACTAACTAATTCTTTATATTAGAGCTGTAATAAGAGCCCCAACCAAGAGACC
This sequence comes from Diabrotica balteata, assembly GCA_918026665.1. Lineage (NCBI taxonomy): Eukaryota > Metazoa > Arthropoda > Insecta > Coleoptera > Chrysomelidae > Diabrotica > Diabrotica balteata. The sequence continues at coordinate 139,898,238 of OU898278.1, forward strand.
CCTACCAGACTAAAACCCGAAAAAATAAAAAACACTTACACAGTGGTGTGTACAAACTTTAATGTGGCGACTGCCCAAAAACTTACATCGGTCAAACTGGTAGAAACTTTAACAAACGAATAGCAGAATATAAAAGGGCTTTCAATAATAGAAAATCAGATTCCACAGACGCACTTCACCTTTTAGATCACAGTCATTGTTTTACCGACGAATTTAAAATTCTTCACATTCAAAATAAAAGCCTTAAGCTATCCTTGTTAGAATCTATGGAAATCAACAAATCAAAAAACACAGATATAATTCTGAATGACCAACTTAAGACAAACAGTTCTCGCCTCCTCAAGCTATTTTATTAGAGAATATAAAGTGTAAACGCATGCCAAAAATAGGGAATCACTTGAGAAAGGCAAACAGCCGAAACCTCTGTAGTGATAAGAGTTAAAATAAATTTTGTGGAAGTTTGACAACAAGTTTTCATTGTTTTATTGTTGCACTATGTTTTTATTAATAAAATATATATAAAACTAAAATAGCTAGATAATTGAGTTTTTCTGGTCTATAAGTCAGTATATGATAGTAGATCAGAATAAAGTTCCGATAAAATTCAAACGTTTGGTGTAATTCTATCGGTCTAGCTATACCAAAAGGCGAAGCGCTTCCTTTATTAACCCTTTTGAAGTAGACTGCAATATATTGCTTGATTTATTTAATAAATATATGCGACATGTGGATGGGAAATTTTGGGAGCAAGGCATTTCTATTCAGCACGGCCGATTGAATTAGCCGTCGTTTATAAATGGATGTGCAAAAGTTTCGGGAATTTCATTACAGTATTGCTGGTGGCTGCTTATGTGCACAGACGTACGAATAATTGCACACATTACGAAATTAAATTTAGTTTTAACAACTGTTTTGCTTCGCTTTAATTGGGCTTTCTAAGCCCACTGACGATTGCAAGAGAAATGAGCAAGTACGGAATGATTTTCTCTCACCTAATTGTTGGCGTTAAAAGTTTGTGTTAAAATTTCAGTAGAATTTCATATAGCCCAGTTATCTTTTCACGTATTATCAAATCATATTTATCAAAATTATATGGGTTTTGTATTAGAGGTTCTGGTGTGACTTCGCTGTTTTCACTACTTCTTCCCATTCGTCGCTATCTTTGATTGTCCTTTATATAGTTTTAATTTCCATACTCCTTAGGTCTTCTTTCACTTGTTGTCTCCATCTCAGTTTAGGTTTGCCTCTTGTTATTTTACCTGGTGGTATTCATTCTGTTATAACTCTTAACGGATTGATCTTCTCTGTTCTCATTATGTATCCATACCATTTAATTGTTTGTGCTTTTATTGGTCTAACTATGTTTTCTTGACCCATCAATACCTGTATTTTGCGATTCATTTATTGTCTTGTATCCTCTTCGTTTTCCCTCTATGGTCCCAGTATTTTTCTGATAATTTCCTCTCAAAACCTTTCAATTGCTGTACTTTTCTTGCTATTCATGTAAATATTTCTGCAGCATATACTACTATTCGTCTTATGGCCGTTTTGTGGGTTCTCATTTTTGTGTTTCGGCGTATTTTATCTCTTGAATGTTTCTTCTCGTATATACACTTTAACTTTTCTTCTGTTGACTAGTACCCCCACATATTTGAACGTTTCAGCGTCTTTAAAACAGTGTGCATCTACTGTCAGTTTTGTCATTTGGGTCTTCTTTGTTTTTTCTTACGTTTATGTATTTTATTTTTATCTATTTTCTGTCCCCTTGTAACATTTTTTTATATAATTAAAATATTAAAAATATTAAATATTTTTATTTCTTTTACCCCCGTGATGATACGCTCATGTTCTGTTTATCATTTTCAAAATCTTATTAAATGCATGGAATTTCCCTTATTAAGAAAGGTTGTTAATCCTTTAATTCTTAATCCCGAGTATGAAAGGAACTAATGCTGTGTGTATACACTTAATATTTGAGTTTTCTTATACTATATTAGATTATATATAGTAATAAAGTACCTTTAATGTTAATTAAATTCAGTGTTTAATAAAAGTATAGTATTAACTTTAGTAAATTAGGCAGCAGTCGTCAGGAATTACTGTAAGTAATCATTATCTTTAAATTATCTGGTCAAATAATATGGTATGGTATCATATCTTCAATTATCTGGACGTATCCAAAGTTCCTTCATGTCATGGGTTATAACAGTAACTATTTTCAATGATACCTAGTTTTTATCATCAATACCTTACCTGCTGAAGAATGGCTATCATTTTAGTATGTTTTTAAAGGCCTTCACAAAGTCTATAAAACACATATAAACTGGGCTATAGACATCTCTGTACCAAATATTGTAAGAGGCACTATTTGGTATAATACCAAATAGTACTTCCTTCTCTGGTTCCTATTGCAGAATCCAAACTGCGTGTCTAAGTTTAACTTCTATTTTTTGGTCCATCCTTAAATGCAAAAAAGGATTTCTCGAGCTGATGGTTCATAAGGCACTTTATTTTTTTTTGCATTTGTTTTTTTAGGTATTGTCACTAAAGTTGACAGCAGTCAATCTGTGGGTATATAGCCCAATTAATAAATTTTATTAAAAATATAAAGGAGAAACATTTTACCTGAACTTAATTCTTAATTAAAGTCAAAAAACTTAATTATTTTAATCGGTATTTTATCCTGTCGTTTTTTCTTGGCTTTGCTAATTTTAGTGCTCGTTCAATTTTGTCCATAGTTATGTCAGGTTCTGTCACTATTTCTTTAATTGCAAGATCAAGCCTTTCATCTGTAAACATTTCATTAATGTATTTTTTTCATTTGTTCAGTTTAATAAAATCAGTGATAATTAGTTTGCCATCTCTATTAACGATATAATTTGTGTGTTTTTTATACTGACCCCTCACATTTTTATACATAATAAATACATCATGTTTTCCCTTTAACTCTTCAGTTTCCAAATATCTGATGACTAAACAAGAGGTAATAAAATTATAAATAAGGACACTGTTGGCCTTCGTTAGGAGGAGGATTTATTAGACTTTAATGAATAAAATAAGGTACCTAGCAAAGGTCTTAAAACCAAGTGCCAGAGATTAATAAGTTTCGCCTGAACTAAGAAGAAGAAGAAAAAGATTTATTAAATTTGAAATTGTAGAAATAGACATAGTTATACTCAAGTATCATATTGAGCTTAGAAAATGTTCTATAAATAACTTGTTTCATTTTCAAACAATGAATACCCCAGACTTTCGATAACACAGACAATATACACATCAGCTGTCCATTATTAATATAATTAACTATTGTTGTACTCTCCGTTGATGCAACAAGAGCGCATTTACTTAAGGGATTAAACAAAAACACGCTATATTGTCAGATATAACAATAAATATCTCGATCTAACATCCAGGCAACAGATAACTTCCGCATATTGAGGTTTAATGGCCGTTAAGTGTCATTAGCGAAAGAAAATTAATTTATATTGGATTCTGCTATACAGTTCGATAAGCAGAAACCCTAAATTATGGCATTTTATATATCAAAGGTTAAAGTTGAGAGTGATATTAAAATCTACCCTACTCTTTATGATTGTATTTTGAAATAAAACTAAATAAGAGGCAAAAAATAAAGTGTAATAATAAACATTTTCCAATTTAGAAAATACTTACAAAATACATAGAACAAATGCCAACCACCAGAATATACAGAGCAAAGTACAATCTGCATATTGTTCTGAAGCTATTTTCTTATGGCATTGTAAATTAATTACTATTAAACTGGGAATAAGCCACAATTAATGATAAAAATAAGTTTATTGACGTTTCAATTTCCACTTCGTTTTTTCCAAAATACTGTTTGCATTTTGAGAACGATTTCCGAAGTGGAAATTGAAACGTCAATAAACGTATTTTTATCTTTAATTGTGGCTTATTCCCAGTTTAATAGTAATTAATTTACAATCTGCATATTATACATAACTGCATAATAACATAACCCCATTATTAATATTTGTATTTTTATATACGTTACATTTTTGGTATTATCTTTAAGTAAATACGTTAATTTTATAGAAAACCAAATATATAGAGAACCAAATCTATAAAATGTTAACCTGATAATTACGACAAGACTAAACAAAAAAGTTGGATTTCTACCAGTCCCAAGAACAAGCTGTCGTCCACTCAAAATTGGGATTAAGAATTACCTACAAACAAAACAAATTTTAATAGAATAATCGATAGAAAATAACGGATCACTGGTACGGTGATCTATATCACTGGTATCTTCGTAGACTTTCGCAAAGCCTTCGATACCGTGGAATTAAACAGCAATGTTAATGCTTTGAAAAATAGTAGAATAGACTACCGGCTTACAAAGTTAGTATGTACTAACAAAACCAGAACGCCACAATGCATGTAAAACTACAGAATACCACCAGACAAAATCGATGTGTGAGACAAGGTGACACTCTATCACCTAAATTATTTATAACGGTCCTCGAATGCGCCTTTAAAATGCTAAAGTGGGAAAATAGACAAATAAAAATAGACGGAGAAATGCTCAACCACCTGCGTTTTGTCAAAGACATAGTACTTATTTCCCAAGATTGCGTAAAGCACAACTAATGCTACAAATATTAGAAAACGTATCTTTAACAATAGGTCTAAAAATAAACATCAGTAAGATCAAATATATGACAAATTTGGTTCCCAGCGAAAACCTATGAATCCAAAAATGGTAGAATTGACAAAAAAGTACATATATCTCGGTCATGAAACCAGAATACGCAATTATAATTTAGACCTGTACGTTCAACGACGAATAACACTTGCTTAAGCGGCGTATTATGCGGCGTTTATTATGCAGGGCAAAATCCGAGGAATTTTCGAGAATCCGAGCGGCAGTCAACAGAGTCCGCATAACCATGATGATTTCTAACATTCGATAGAAGATGGAACTTAAAGAAGAAGAAAGTGGCGTATGGTTCTATAAGCAAATAGCAGAAGTACTACACGTGAAATCAAATCTTGTCTTTATCTCTAACTTTATTTTCTATATCTTTATGTACTCATTTATTTTGAGTATAAGAAACCAACTTACAAGAGGTTCTTACCTAGGTGAATCGATATGTCGTAGAATATAATTTTAGTTTTCTCATGTCTTTCCAATTCACCATCTGTTTGCTTAAAAATCATGGAAGGCTCAGATTTAGGTATTAATCCAAATTTGTTTTCGAACACTTGGGAACTTACAAAATTATTAGTTTTGAATTTTATTTCCAATTCTTTTAGTTTTCTTTTTTTAATAACTTTTTCTTTCGTTATCGTTTTTTTAATGGTAATAAAATAGTAATATTTCTTCTTCTGGTGTTATTTCAAAAATAATGATGACTTTTATGTTTTAATTATTATTTTTTTATTTTTTGGAAAATGTAAAATACTTTTGTAAATTATTATTTTAATATTGTATAAATTTTCTTTCCTTTGCTAATATAACAATATGCATCGTCTCCGTCTCGCCAACGCTTTGTTTACACGCACTCCATCACTCAGTTCCACGCCCTTTGATGAGCGGTAGAGGACATGAAAGGCCAACAATGGTATAATACAACGAACTCCATAAGAGAATCGAGTTCTACCAGAGTGCTGATCGAGCGGAAACTTCACTATGCTTTTGGGTGTTGACTAAAGACCAACTGTTCAGAGTTCTATCAGATTGATGATCTGGAAACAGCTCTACTGGTTCTAGGGTGTTGATCTAGTGGCAGTTCCTTACCAGTCTTAGAGTGTTTATCTGAGATAGACCTACTATGTGGTTATACGTGTTGATTAGTCACTTTGCTCTCCTCGCCGGAACAAGAGTAGATCGATCCATACCTCTCTAACTCATCCTTCATTTTCTTCATCGCTTGTGTATTACTACACCGTAACTGTAGATACAATTTAACGCATTTAACGTTGCTTTTTGCAGGTATTAACCATAATTAATACCAGTGGGGTCATTCAGCCGTGCGTCGATTTGGCATTTTTAAATATAATTTAATTTTGTTATTTATTTGTTTCAAATATATTTTTATCTTACCTGGATCTGGGTTTTATTGAGTTGGCTGTACAAAGGAGCAGCCCGTCACACTTTGGCGCTCGACCAGAAGTAATGCGCCACAAATTGTCACCCAAGCAAAAATAGAAATGACATTTTGTCCAGCAACGACAGACATAAACATCGCCTGTATAAAGAGGAATTACAACACAAAGCCGAAAATTTCAGCTTAGGTTCCAGAGGAATCGTCAAGGATTTGAAATAAGGACGAAGCAATTTTTTTAAACATCGCAAAGACCTAATAAAAACCGAATAAGAACCGAATTCGAAAAAAAAGTAAAAAAGAAACTAAGCAAATATAAACCGAATAAGATCCGAATAGAAACCGAATCCGAAGAATCACTAAAAAGACCTTAGCTCGAATATAAACCGAATGAGATCGTACTAGAAACCGATCCGAATAGAAACCGTTTGCCGAATAGCGCAAAACTCCTGGTCTGGCTATGATGCTAATGATGGAAGACCAACAACGGTATAAAACAGCGTACACCACAAGAGAAAATCGAGTTCCGCCAGAGTGCTGAACTTGTGGAACCTTCACCGGGTCTTGGGTGTTGACTAAAGGCCAACCGTTCTGAGTTTAATAAGAGTATTGATCTGGGAACAACTTTACTGGCCTTAGGGCGTTGACTGAAAAATAGCTGCTTCTGGTATATAGTTGATCTAGTGACAGTTTTTTACAAGTCTTAAAAGTGTAGATCTGGAACAGACTCATTATTTGACTAAGTATTGATTAGTTATTTCACGCTACTGGCCGAAACAAGTGTTAATCGATTCGCTTTTCTTTAATAGAATACAGTTTTAAAGAGAAATGGCAACTAAATTTTGTACATATCGTCTCGATTATAATTTTATTTTTATTTATTTATTTTAAATTATTTTTATTTTAATTAAACCTGAGTTTTTCTAGTCTGCTGTCTGGAGTTACCCATCACAAATTGTAAATATTGTAATTTTAATAAATTTTTGTGGGCGCAAGACAAAAATACCAAAACGATTTCAATTATTGCTATAAATAATACCAACTGCTTCAATTCTTCTGCAGAATTCTTTTCTGGGACGCATTTTTTATATTTTACTGCAGAATATTAAAATACTGCATACGTGAGTCTTTTAATCTAATTTTCTTATTTTATTTTTTCTAAAATTGTTATATATTTTTTTTAAATTGACATTAAAGGAAATTAAATTCTATATCTTATATGACTAAAATCCATTTTATGCAGATACTGACGCAATAGCTTAGTTATGGTGCCACATACATTATTTAATGGATGCAACAGCTATCCAGTAAATACCTAACCTACTTAATATATTAGCAAAAAATAGAGAGAGAGAGAGAGAGAGAGAGAGAGAGAGAGAGAGTTTACAGGAACAAACCTGACAGTTCATGATGAGACACTGAAATTACCATCACGAACTAGAAATCCGAACAGTTAAGATTTGGTTTCACGTATAATGCCTCTGTATATTCGTTTATACGTATTTCATCTAAACGAAATCTTTAAAGCGACCATTCACAGAAGCACTGAACGTAAAACCAATCTTTTCTGTCGAAAAGAAAGCAACAATAAAATGACCTCACTATGGGAGTAATAGCGGCATCTCATATTAAATCACAAACTAGAAACCCAAAGATTTGTGACGCAATAGCAATATCTGATATTCAATCACGATTTGTGATTATTGACGCAATCAGATTTGTAATTATTGACGCAATAGCAATATCTGATATTAAATCACGAACTAAAAATTTGAAGATTTCTAATTAACGAAACCAAAATGCAGATTTTTGCTTAAATCTGTGCCTTTGATTGCGTCCATAGTAAAACCGTTTTATCATTGCTTTCTGTGAATTGTGGCTCCGAAGATTCCTTTTAAGATGAAATACGTACAAGAGAATATGCACAGGCTCTGTACGTGAAATCAAATCTTAACTATCTTACTTTTTGTTTCGATATACTCTTTATGAGTACGAGAAACCAATTTGCAAAGAAGTGTTTTTCAGTTGAGGAGATATGTTGTGGAATGCAATTTAAAATTCCTCATTTTATCTAATTACACCTTTATCAACGTCTGTTTGCATTGAAATTCTTAGAAGGTACAGATTAAAGCAAATATCTGGATTTTAGTTTGGAGCCAGTTAGAAATCTTTGGAATTCTAATTGACGATTTAATATCAGATGTCGCTATTGCATCCATAGTGAAGTCATTCCATCGTTGCTTCCTTTTTGACAGGAAAAATTGTTTTATAAAAATATATACCTGATATTTGATTTTTGATTTGACTTTTTCGAATTAATACTTATAAAGATATACTTATTGAAGTTAAAGTCAAAATTACATTACTGCTCATTCGAGTCTCGTTTACTAGTAGGTATATACATTTTGATGTGAATTTATTTTGTGCTAAACTACGTACTTCATATTGTGTCATGATTTAAACTTAAAAGAACAAGTTACGTTTATATAAACATTTATTTTAGCGTATTTATTATATAGTTTAATTGTATATTTTCATTTGTAGGCAAGCGGTTTTTACAATATAGATATCCAAAGTTCATATCGTATTTAGTACAGCTACTCTTTACGTCAAATTGGTCAAAGTGTTTTTTGTCACGCGTATTTTTGTTTGTTATTATAATATTAAGGATCTGTTAAAATTAAATCTATGTATGTTATTTATGTGAGTTTAATAGTCCTTTTGCTTGTTATTTGTTAATAGTAATATAGATACCTGCGGAGAAAGGAAGAAGTCCAGCGGGTTCTCGACTGAACATACGTATTCATCCTTTCTTTCTGGTGGCCATATATGTCATATATGGGTCGTCGTACGTGTAGAAATCAACACTACTTTAATAGCAAATTGCATCCTATAGCACAGTGTCTAAGATGAACATTGTCTTATATTTTATGAAAAAAGTTTAGCTATAATTATGCAATAATACGCTTAATAATAGAGTAAAAATTGTTTCAGAATGTTAAGAAACAATTATTATTAAAGTTCATGAAGTAAACAGTACTTTTAAATAATTTATTTTTTAATATATACAATTAATCGTCTGTCACACGGAATGTTTTTTATTTAATTTTTTGGATTTTTCAAAATTTTAAATTTGGTAGATTTTTATATGAAATAGACACACTGATGATAACAAGTTTCAAAATAATTGCTCTTTATTTGCGTTTAAAAACTATTTTTTAAACTTCTTCAAACTTTGACCAATCTTCATAAGGGCCATTAAATAGGGAACTTCATAGATTATTTCTTACTCCAAACAAATTCTGTATTCTTTTAATTTAATCCCCACAATACTGATTACCTAGATGTCTTCTTTTTCAATTAGGTTGATATCACAAGCTATTTAACATCACTATCTAGAAAATACCAAAGCAAATAGTGGAAGAAAGTAAAACAATAATAACGTACAAGAAACAGTATCATTAAGACGTTGCGAAAGATAGTTATTATTCGGTAAAGCTACAAGAGCTATCAACTCCTCCCAACAGTGGTGTTTATCAAAACAGACAATGGCACGTGATAAAGCTTCTCGACGAGGAGGCTAGATTTTGGCCCCGCAGCTTAAACACCATAAATAAACGCTACCGGAAAGTGGCCTCGAAGTCCGTAGGCAGATGTTCGTAAAAACAGATAGGGCTTGTATACGAGGGCTTAATGCAATTTATACCGAACAAAAAATAAGAACTTATATCACTAATTGAATCGGCCCCGTCTAGAATAAACGATCTATTACATGGAGTATCGTTTATTTTCATTATTTAACGAATAGGCTGTAGGAGGATTTATACAAGAAATCCTTAATAGCACTTGAAGATACCCTGCTTGAAATAAAAATAAAAATACGTTGGATAATTAAAGATTTTGAAAGTAAGCGTAAGACAGTGTAGGATACAGAATATGGGTTTCAATTAAATGTTATGTTTCTGTGTATGTGTGTGAAGAGACTAGTTGGCATTAGACGATGCCTGTTAACCACAGAATTTATTACTTATACACGAAAAAATTGGATCATTTGTATGGTGTTCTTAATAATAGTATAAGTCACATATACAAGGTGTCCCATCATTAATTGGACATTAGCTAATGGGTGATAGCTGACATCAAAATAAAGTGTTTGAGCTCAAATTGCTTACGCAAAATATTGCCAGTTTTCGTTCTACAGGGTGATTCATTAATATTTTTTTTATATTATTTTTAGGAATATATTGACAACTATTTAACCGATTTAAGTGAAGTTTAGTATCTTGCTATTATTTAGTATGCTTAATATGAAAATGATAATAGTTTTACCATTGACACTAAGTGGCGCCACCTACTATACTATTGGTTCATTAATGTGACCATAATTTTTTTGTCTGCCCTGTATATACATTCTAGGAAAAAAACATGAAATAACATTTAATTTTACACAAAACAGGTATATTTGATTCAAATCAAAAAAAGTACACCGTTTTCGAAATAAACGTAATTTGTTAATAAGGCATGTCTCTATTAATTCTTTTGTAAAACAAATATGCTTTGAACTTAATGGCCACGTTAAGATTTAATGCCACGAAAATTGTTGTTCTCGTAAAGCAGCTCAACGTTAGTTCGAACTTTATTCCAATAGAAGGCAACCAAACCATAAAACTATAAGATCGTTGTTCGTCAGATTAGGCGAAACAGAGTCATTTCATTCCAAAAACAGGAATGTTGAAAGACCAAGAGTGATTGATGCCTGGTGTGGCATATTTGGGAATTGTATTGTAGGACCATTCGAATTACCAACTAGGCTTGACGGAGTAACATCTAATTTTTTTGAGAGAAGATTTACCAACTCTTTAAGAAGACATACCTTTAAATTTGAGACGTAAATCTTGGTACATTCACCACAGCCAGCACGTAGTCCCCTGACTTTCACATGTGGGGCTACCTAAGGTCACTTATCGCTAGTCGCTAATAAAAAAAATTTATAACCAAAAGTTGTGGCAAAATATTGTAGATGGAGTTAACGTAATTAGGGCCCAAAGAAAATCATTATTTAAAATAAGACAAAACTTACACAAAAGATTTAGATTATGTAGCTAATGGTGAATATTTTAAACACTTATTGTAATTTTTTTTCGATTCGTTTTGAATTAGGTATTCACTTTGGCAATAATTGTTTTATATTTACTTCATTGTTTAAATTAATTTAATTTCTGATTTTTTTTAAAATTTGTTACTGTGTATAAAAGGTTTAATAAAAATAATTGTTTTCAGCATATGCATTTTGTATGCAAAAATTATCTACTACTAATACAGTTAATATGCACTGATATTTAAGACCTTTTGAATAATGTTTGTATTTACATAAGTTTTTGTAATTTTTTTTTCATTTTATGCACGTCTCTAAGAAATACGTTTATTTCGAAAACGGTGTACTTTTTTTATTTAAAACAAGAATACCTTTATTGTGTAGAACTGAATGCTATTTCATATTTTTTTCCCTAGAATGTTTATACAGGGCGGTCAAACAATTATGGCCGCATTAATGAACCAATGTTATAGTAGTGGCGCCATCTACTGTCAATGGTAAAACTAATATCATTCTCATATTAAGTATATTAAATTAATGCAAGATACCAAATTTTACTTAAATCGGTTAAATAGTTTTCAATATATCCCTAAAAATAATATAAAAAAATATTATTGAATCACTCTGTCAAAAGAAAACTAGCAACATTTTGCCAAAGCAATTTAAGCTCAAATACTTTATTTTGATGTCAGCTATCACCCATTAGCTAATGTCCAATTAATTATGGGACACCCTGTATATGGTTATTAGTAAATGAGCGTCATATGCCTACCTACTTTAAAAAATTCGCTGATAGAAAATAAGGCTTTATTTTCACATTTTTATATTTCAATAATAACAGACTACCTTAAAAAGTGTACAAAAGCAAAATATGTAAAATCAGTTTATTGCAAAAATAACTTAGAGCGGCTAGACGGTTTTTGCAATAATTTTAATGGAATGGATTCAAGGGGCGCATGGTTTTTAAGTATGTGAATAAGCATTACAATAGCTTAATACTTTTATTCTACTTCCCACAAGAATAACACCATAGAATTAATTCCTTTACGAGTATCTTTATCTTTACATTAATATATTTACGCAGACATGAAGCGACTTCTTGTGTTCATACATTAGAAATATCTCTTTTTGTATTGCCATTTGCTGTGAAATTTCAAGTCAAAATAAGTTTATACGTAACTCGAATAATCAAAATTATAGTCAATGGAGTACGAACACTAAGATTATGATATTTTGCTTTAAAATATTACACCTAAATACCTAAACAGTCTAAATAATAACAACCTGCCGCGATCGTTTAAAGTTTAAAACAATGTGTTGAAATATTAAACTCCTTTGTTAAAAAGGCATACAATGTTATGCTGACCAGAATTTTGACTATCAAGCAACAGTCCATTGTTTTATATAATGAACTATAGGTTTCGTTATTTAATAATGCAATTTTTTGTCGGCGTTTATGAGACCAACATACATATATTATGTTACCTTTTCGTTACACTATCTGAGATAAAAGAAATTTAAAAATTTCTTCTGACGACACAGAAAATTCACAGTTTTAAATAATATACAATTTTATGTATTTAAATAAAATTGTAATATTAGTGTAATAATAAATTCGTCTTTTAATAAGTCAAAATAAAGATTGTTCAATTTAATTTTATGCATCGGGTGCACACAATGAAAAGACGCTTACGAAGATTTGTAAAAAGCGTCTAACCCACATATCGCACCCTCAGTGCAAGACTGCAGTAAGTCAGAGTAAGTAAGTTTCGAGATAAAGATGATTTTGTTATTTTCGTGCTAATATCAGTGAAATAAGACATAAGTTTTAAGAAAAATTAACATTTAATTAGAATTTTACATTTTACGTTTTTACGTTTTTCAACCTATATTACCATTAACCAAAAATAGAAATTTAAATAAATAATATTAATGCAAAAAAAAACTAGGAATTTCAAAGTTATAACACTTTTGCACGGAGAAAATTGTTAATCACTACACATTTAGTATTAACATTTTAAAGTTACAATACTTTTGCGCGGAGAAGATTGTAAAAAGTGTAGACATATTTTCTGTTATTTGTTATTCTCTTCTCGTATATGATCTTGGACCAAAATATTTTTATAAAAACTATGGTATGCTTCTGGTACCCAGAGAACTAGTCACTAATTAGTTAATCAGGGTAAGTAAAGAGAAAGTAATCTCCAACAAAGATAAAAATAGTACTAAACATTACATTTAATGGTTTCCCAGAAATCACCTGGTAGATAAAGACAAAGTAATTTCATGGGTTTGGTATATTCTATACGTTTAATAAATTCCGATAAATCATCGGGTAAGTAAAGAAAAAATAATCCCCAACAGCAATCGGGGTTTAGTCTGGTATTAAACTTTACATTTAATAGATTCCAAGAAATCTATCTCTATCTAATTAGCCTTCTTCGGTCCATCTTTGGACATAGGCCTCCCAATCCTTTTCCATTCTTCTCTGTCTGTTGCTACAGTCATAGCACCATAATAGCATCTAAAGCCCATCGCTTCTTTATATCATCTGCCCATCTTATTTGGGGCCTTCCTTTGCTTTGTTTATATTTCCACGGTCTCCAACTTATAAGAATTTTGTTCCATCGGTCTTATTTTTGACTTATATTGTGTCCGGCAAATCTCCATTTTAATTTTGCAACTTCTTGTCTAACATCCCCCACTTTTGTTTTCTCTCTTATCCACTCGTTTCTCTTTTTATCAATTAGTCCTGTGTGCAACATTTGTCTTTCCATTGTTCTTTGGGTTTTTATGATTTTGTCCATGTTTGCGTTTGTAAATGTCCACGTTTGGGAACCATAAGTAAGAACAGGGAGTACGCATTGATTGTATACTTTGGTCTTAAGAAGCTGTAGATATCTTTTGTTTTTAAGAATGTAGCCAGTCTAACTCGTCTCTTTATCTCTGCTGTTTAGTTCTCTTTGTTAAGTTTTATAGTTTGACCAAGATATATATATATATATATATTATATATATATATATATATATATATATATATATATATATATATATATATAATCCTGAACTGTTCTATTTCATCTTGTCCGATTCTCATTGTGATGTCTTCATCTGTATTTGTTATGGGTTTGGTCTTGCTGTAATTCATATTAAGGCCTATCTTTCGAGCTTCTACGTTCAGTTCTTTCATAATTTCAAATAATTCTTCTTTTTTATCAGTTATCAATACTATATCATCAGCGTACCTTAGATGGTTCAAGCGTTGTCCACAAATTTTTATACCTTTTTCTTCCCATTCTAATATTTTAAAAGTATCTTCAAGAGCCTGATTGAAAAGTTTCGGTGATATTGTATCACCCTTTTTCACGCCTCTATTTATTTGTATTGATCCAAGAAATCTACCTAGAATAAATACGTACCTAATAAAACGGCTTATCGCTAGTGGCAATTTGATCTTTCTATCTCTGAACATGTTTCTGATAGCCACAATTCCTTCGCTTTGTAATGACCATGTCATAAAACGGTAAAAAAATTATTTGTAAAACTTTAAAATATTTTTACATAAATATAAAACAAAAGAACTATAATAAAAATATGCAAATCAGGCTACCTTGGGTACAGTGATTACCAAAATAATTGAAATTCACTACCTTAGTAAAAGTTGGGAATTACGGGGGACAATATGATAAGACAATCGCCTCGGAAGGTTACATGAAGATTTAATACAATTTGGGATTTAGTTTTTATAACAAGTTTTTTAAAAATACATATTTTTAACCTGTCAGTATTGATTACAACAGTTTTAAGATAACTGTTTTTTCTTTCGTAAGAAAAAAATACTTTTTGGCTGTAAATAATTAGTCTTAATTTATCTGTTTTTAATCCAATCTAATAAATAAATAGTCAACCGACAGAGTGACATAATGGTACAAAAACGCAAAATAATAAACTGTTGTTGTAATATTTAGTCGGTTAAGCATTTAAAAGTTACTAAAGTTGTACAGGGGATATATTTTCATAAAATTTTGACTTACTGCAGTCTTGCACTGAGAGTGTGATAATATAATGAAAACATGGGTTAGACTATTTTTACAAATTTCTGTTTGTATATTATTTGACGAATGTGGGTTAAACGGTTGTTGCACAACACCATCCATTTATACTTTTCAGATACCTACTTTTGTTTCTGGCCTAAACCTAATTAAACTGTCGGTAATTATTTTTCTCTTTTTCCAATAAGTGGAATTAACTTATAAAGAGGAATAATTCAAGTGGTTGGCTATATACAATAGTTTTAAAAACTTTTAATGAAGTAAACACTTCTAGAAGTGTTTGCACTAGAAGACACTAGAAGACCACTTAAAATTCCCTGGACAGATCACACAACAAATGCCGAAGTATTAAATCGAATGGACAGAGAACGAGAATTGCTGCCAATAATAAAAAGAAGAAAAACTGCTTATCTGGGTCATATATTTCGAAATTCCAAGTACCAGTTCTTAAAGCTTATTACGGAAGGGAAGATAGAAGGAAAACGAGACATCGGAAGAAAGAAATGCTCATGGCTTAAGACCATAAGGGATTGGACAAATCTCGATGCCCATGCACTTTTTAAAGCCGCACAAGATCCAGAGGAGTATTCCAGAATTGTTGCCAACATCCACTAATTGCAAAGGGGGGCCATAAGAAGAAGAAACACTTCTGGTGTAAATGATTTATTTATTAAACTATAAAAATATTGAAAACATCTAAAAAGATTAAAACGGTTATGTGGATGTTTTGGGTTTTATCAGACTATCTTTAGTGAAAACCATTTAACACTTTGACCGCCGTGTGTATCCAAAAGTATACAAACGTGGAGGTCAAAGTCGCTGCGTGTATACTTTTAGATACACATGTAAAGTTTTGGTTGGAGCCATGTGTATATTCAAAGAGGGCAATACCAACGTATTTCATATGGGTAAGTAACTGACGTGGCCGGAGGCTGCATAAAACTATACTTAGCAGTAGGAAATTCTAAAGTTTGCATTTTTGATTACGATTTTATTAGTTAGACCGTTTTATACTATTGATCACGTCATATAGTATTACGGCAACCTTAATTATTCAAATGGCAAATAATAAATAAAAATCTACCATTTATTACAACAGTTTTATGTACGTAAAAGTAAAAAAGGTGACAAAAATTTTATACGATAAGAGAAAGAAAAAAAAACTTGAATAATTAGTTTCTATTAAAAAAAAATATGATTTTGTCAAAAAAGCATTCCAGATACAAAAAATCTTCGTCACAAGTTTGACATTTGGTTCTAATTTTCCTTGATTTTTTTGTTGCATATGCGCACCCATTGGCATCCTAATAGTTTTTGTAGCAACACAACGTCCTTTTTTTTCAATGATATACCAGTTATCGGTATACAGAGTCATGCCTCTATCAAGACAGTCACTCATAACTTCAAAAACAATCTTAATGGCCACCAGCATATCATTTGATTTTTCTGTTCCGCAATTTGTTTTAGAATGGTAAGTATATCCTCTAGGGAGACATAGTTTGAAGAGCTTAATTCCGAATTTATGCCGTTTTCCTTTGACATTTCTTCGTCCATGAAGGGTACCATTTTTTCGTCTATACTGGCATTTTCGTCAGAAAGGATAACTTGCTTAAACTTCTTATTTATAGAGTCAACCAGAAATCAAATTTTGCTGAATCGGTCTCCATCTTCGGATTGTTCATTGTTAGAATATTTTTAAAGCAATTTCGAGACATTTGATTTTCTGCTTCAGACCAATAAATTTCAGAATGTTATTTTTGCTATTCTTGTTATTCTAAATGTTATAATTAATCTGTAATTTTCGTTTTTTTGTCTAAACTCATCCATACCAGAAAAACAATACATTTCTTTGCGATTAACTTCGGTCTAACATTTACTTAGTCTAGAAGATGGCATTAGGGTCTCTTCCGTAATGGCTTTTATTTTGGTTTATTCCGCATACAAATTAGTTTCGGGTACTTTAGTATTTATTATCTGCTTATGAACAAATAATTTATAGTAAGCAAATATATCTTCACCTTTCGTATCTTGTACTTCTTTAAGAAAACCAATGTTCCCGTGAAAATCGAAGTCTTTGGGATCTCCAACAACTATGCCCCAATCCGACAAAACATCTTGCTCAATATTTGAAGAACTTTGCTCATATTTGTTTCGGAATCCTCAGATTCTGAAAGCACGGGCTTACTATACTAAAGCTGATTTTTTAGGGTATTCTAGTGAATTTTCTTTGTTATAATAAAATTCTAATGGAACTTGCTTCAGTATAAATACACAAAATTGTTCCTTATATTGGATATCCAATATTGAAAATAATTCTATGAATAATTATAGCCACATTAGGCAGTTTAGAATTTGTCAAAAATAAATAGATGATTTTATTACTAAAACAACATAAATATGTGAACTTCAACATGCATTACACTATCAATTAAAACCATTTAAAGTTCTTCGCTTATTTGAAATATTTTCAGAGCTAAAAATAGGTAAATATAAAAAAATTAAGGATGTTCGGTTCACTAAATTTGCAAGTAAGCTAAGATGGTTGATCTTTAAATTGTACAACGAGTTTTACAATAAGTTTTAAACCATAATGTAGGCTTTCGTAAATATATGGCACCTGTTACTAAATTTGTTTTTTAAATATTATGCTAGACAATATTAAGCGCTATCCTAATATTAGGCGACCTTTCTCTAATGAATAGGAAGTCAATTTCTTGGAGTTTACCGATTTTTGCACTTGAATATTCATATTTTTGATGCAGTTAACTCTTTACTTCCTGTATTTACCTCTATACTTGTTAATGCTAGCTGATTTTTGCACCAAAAAAATATGCAAATGTTTGTTCTATACGATGCACATAACAACTGAATTTGAGTAAAAAAATAAAAGTTGACTGGTTTTTGCACCCACCCCTTCAATTCGTGCTTTATATATGTAGAAAATAGAAAATTATCTAAATAAAATAAATGTTAAAATAATATAATCAGTGTAATGGAAATTTACACTGATTATATTATACAAGTCAATAATTTATATCCGCAAATAAAATGAATAAAATTACGACGTGAGACCATGCAGATACAGTTAGTCTTTTAATCTGGTATAATTCATACATGCAAATAGTAAAACTTTTTAAAAATATCACTCGACCTGAAAAAGTTTTGAACACAGTTCAAAGTTTTGCACGTGTAATATGGATTATAGTTATAGTACAGTCAAATTGTTTTATCGTTTTAAGTTTACATGTTTAATTTGAGTTTGGATTAATCTCCATTTTATTAAAACTACTTTGTTCAATTTTGTTTGAAATGTGTTAACAACAAACTTGACCGATTTTAGTTGATCCAGTAAAGTTGATCAACTAAAATCGAACCGTGAGAACGCGCCTTTAGCAAACTTTTTTCTTCCTGCTGCTGTGCCTAATGATAATTATTGCTTAATTCATCTGATTCCGCACTAGAATATGGTGGAAGTAGGAAAAAATTTAAAAATATTTTATCCAAATTTAATACATGTCACTTGTTTAGCGCATGGAATAAACAGAATTGTAGAGGAAGTAAAAATAAAATTTCCACTAGTCAACAGTTTAATAGCGTGCGTCAAAAAAGGTATTCCTGAAATTACCTGTAAGAATACAATGTTACAGAGACATGCTTCCTGCTGTTCCACTGCCACCGCCACCCATTTTAACACGTTGAGGAACTTGGTTGGAAGCAGCTAAATTCTATGCTGATCATTTTGTTGATTAAAAAAAAAATAATTAACCTTTTAACAGATGATAGTTGTGAATCTTTATTGGAAGCTAAGCAAGCCTTTCAAAATAACATCCTCCAACAGCAACTGTCATCAATAAAATTAAATTATAGTTTTGTCCAGAAAACGATAACTCAATTAAAATCCTCCAAATTATCATTGTTAGAGAGTACAGTTTTAATAAAAAAATTTGAGTCATTGTGTCAAAACGTTAAAGGTACTATTGGAAAGAAAATTGTGTAAAAATTTTAAGTAACCATGGAAAAAAATAGTGGTGACCGGTTTCTGAAGTGGTTCAAGCACTAGCTGAGATATTTTCCGAACCACTTAATTTAGAACCATCTATTATAGTAAATTTAAAAAAATGCCCCAGTTACATCAGTTGATGTCAAAAGAAGTTTTTCTATTTACAAATATATGTATTCAGATAGAAGCCAGAAGATTTTATTAGAAAATTTTGAACATTATTTGATAATCTATTCTTACCACAGTTAAATAATTGTAGATGTTATGTATATATATAATATTGTAAGTATTTTTGTAAATAAAAAAAATATTGTAAATATTTTTTATTACATGTATATGATCTAGATAAATATTAATATTTTGCATAAAATACTGCATATTTTTGCATAAAATACTGCATATTTATGCGCATATTTCATACTTTTATATTTGCATATTTGGCTAAGTCTAGTCATAATGTAGAAAATCATGGCTCTTATTTGTTTAATAAGAATACAAATAAATTTATCAAGGGTTTTTAAATTATATTAGTGGGCTCATATATTTATAGATTTAGTGAATGTCATTGTGATTTATTGTTTAAAAAACAATAAAGTTGATTAAAAATGTATTCAGTTAAGGAGATAGTAGCAATAACAAAAATGTTTTATTCAGACAATAGTGCGCGAATTGTCGGTTCTCTATTTAGTGTAAGATATCCCAATAAACCAATCAAAGCCATTCAATAATTCAATAAATTTTTCAAAATTTTGAAAATACTGGGACCGTGATTTCTAATTGTACCTGTACAAACAATATTGTAAGGTACCAAGAAATTTAGAAAATCAAAATTAAATAAATGTAGTAACAGCAGTTGTAGAAAATCCTAAAATAAGTTTTGAGACCATTGCAGACCAGTTTAGTATTCATAATTCCACGGTCTTAAAAATTTTGAAAATGAATAATTTCCGTTCATATAAATTTCAATGTCATCAAGAACTAAGAGAAGGAGCTGTTAAGTGACGAGCGGAATTTTGTTATGAAATTTTCGAGAGCGGTAATGCAGACAGACAATTAAAAAAAACATTTTGTTTAGTGATGAATGTACATTTACATTCAATAATAAAACCAAATGTTCAAAATTATAGGATTTGGTCGACAGGAAAGCCTGAGAATATTATTGAAAGCCATACCCAATATCGTCGAAAAATAAATGTCTGGTTAGGAATATTTGAACACAATATTATTGGACCATTGTTTTATGTGGAAAATTTAAATTCAAAAAAGTTTTTAGACTTGATACAAGAAGAGATTTTACCCAGACTTGCAGAAATAGCTCCAAATGAAGAAGAAATTTGGTTTTAAATGGATGGATGCCCTACTCACAATAACTGGGTGGTTAAGAAATTCCTTAAAAACAGCTTTATTAATTGTTTGATTGCACCTGACTGTAACATTAAGTGGCATCCGAGATCGAGGGATCCATCTGTGGGCATCTAAAATCAAAAATTAATTCTGACCAAAAATTTACAGATATAGAAGCATTAAAATTAAAAATGCGAATTATTGAAGAGTTCAAAAATATCGCCATGTGTTTTGGCTAATGTTAGAGGAGAATTTTATAATCCATTGGGATACTGCTTAGTACAAAATTTTGATATTATTATTAGTATTGTTTGAACATTTGTTATAGTTTTGTTTCAAAATTATCATAAATCATTTTTATGAATCTAACTTAATTTAACTTAACTTAACTTCACAAATGATTACATTCAGGAAATCAAAATTAGAATAGAAAAGGCTAGAGCAAATTTAAATAAAATGAGAAGAGTACCAGGGATTTAAAACTGGAAGTAAAAGTTGGGTTGGCAAGGTGCTATGTTTTTTTGACTTTATTTAATGGAATGGAATCTTGGACCTTGAATGCAACATCAATAAAAAAAACTGGAATCATTTGACATGTGAATGTATAGACGAATTCTGAAACTATCGTGGACACAACACGTCACAAACAAAGAGGTTGTGAGAAGGATGAATAAAGAAATGGAAAAGATTTTTAAGCAGGATCACAGTAAAACTATATTGAAGTTCTTTGAATTGTTGTACAACCTGAAATAGAATTGGAGTGTATTATAATATCTTACATTAAATACATATCTGACAGTGCTCGCACTTTTGCCTAATTATAACATTATCGTGATTTTTCGTGAACTGAGTACATTCCATCAAGTTTATTGTTTTGTAAACAATATAATTTATTACTTACAAAATACTATT
Organism: Diabrotica balteata; assembly: GCA_918026665.1. NCBI lineage: Eukaryota > Metazoa > Arthropoda > Insecta > Coleoptera > Chrysomelidae > Diabrotica > Diabrotica balteata. The sequence goes on from OU898278.1 coordinate 139,919,727, forward strand.
TATTGTTAACTAGTAGTAGTACTATTTGCAAACATTTGTTGAATGTTATCATTGAATCATAAAATAAAAATATTGACAATTCAAAATTCAAATATTGTCAAATATCAGAATCAATATGATCAATACATTTTTGTATCGCCTGTGGCCTGACTTTAAGGGGTCAGAAAAATATATTATATTTTTGCAAAATTTTGGAGTACGCTTAATTCCTAGAACAATTTTCACACTTCTTTTTTAAAATAATTTAAATAATGAATAAATGTTCATTGGCATAAATTAATTTAGCTGCTAACCAGATATATTTGATTTTGATTAAATATTTGATTACAATCAAGTTTTAATTAGCGTTCGAACAATCGGCCTTTAATGTGTTAGTCACATTATCATAATCAAATTAATAGTGTCAAGAGTAAAGTATTTTTTAAACGTCCTTAAAAAATTAGTTATTTGTTGTATATATGGCGACAGATAGCTCTTTTATCAACGAAGAGAAATGATCCGGCAAGATAACACAGTTCCACATAACAGTATCGTTATAGTAAGTTGTTTGATTTCCCGATTCCTCACCAATGAATTGGAACTAATGATTCATTTCGATGAGCTTATCGCGCTTTCTGCCATTCTTAGAATCGTGTGGGAGATTGGAGTTTCTTGAAAAATCAGTACTGCAGATTGTTAAAAATAAAATAAGATCTGATTTAGGAAGAGTAACTTTGTTTATAAGATATTTGAATCATCACAAAATTCATAATTAATGTAAATAAGTACGTTTTAATACTTTTAATACTTACATATAACTGGTTATCGAATTTTTTCGATAAACAATTTTAAACAAAACAAAATAGTCAAGAAAAACGTTCAAAAGTTTTTGGTTACTTTTTTAAAATATGTAGGAGAGTCGTTTGTCAATAATTAAAAAAAGTTTAATAACAAGGTCACTCAAAGTTATGTTGTAGTTAACGGTCTAAAGCACTATCCAGTATAATAAGAATATTAAAATATTGCTAAAGAAAGAATAAGATAGTCCTTAAAATTAATGTTGAGAGGATTCTGGAATATCGCATATATATCTGGCCAGCAGATAAATTTATTTATGTCAATGAACATTTCTTCTTCTTATTCTTCAAGTTCCACTCCTATCGGAGATTGGAAATCATTCTGGCAATTATAATTTTATTGGTTACTCGCCTGAATAGTTCAATTGAACTGCATCCAAACCATTCACGGAGATTGCGTAGATACGAGATTTTACGTCTTCCTACGCTTCCTCTACGTTTGATATTACCCTGCATTATATTCTTTAGTAGTTCGTACTTTTCACCTCTTCTGATATGCCCCAAGTATTCCAATTTCCTGATTTTTATGATATTTAAAACTTCGCATTGTTTTCCTAGTTGTTCGAGAACTTGTTCGTTTGTTTTGCGATCCATCCATGATATTTTCAAAATACGTCGGTAACACCACATTTCGAATGCATCTAGGTTTTTAATGTTGGATTTTTTAAGTGTCCAAGCTTCAACTCCATACAAAAGAGTAGAGAAAATATAACATCGAAGCATTCTTATCCGGAGCGATATATTGATATCGCGATTACAAAAAAGTTTTCTCATTCTATTAAAAGTTGACCGCGCAATTTCAATGCAGCATTTTATTTCTTTTGTCTGATCAGTATCTTCTGTGATCCATGCTCCAAGGTATTTGTACGATGATATTTGTTCAATTTCTGTATTATCTATTACTAGCTTAACTTTGATGTTTTGTGCTTTTGTAAGTGATGTTTTGTAACAAGGGTGATAAAATACACCCTTGGCGGACCCCACGGCGAATCTGGATATCCCTGGTCAGTTCGTTTTCAACTTTCACTTTTGCTGTTTGATTCCAATAGAGGTTACAAATGATTCTAATGTCTCTAATGTCTATGTTTTTATTTATTAATTTAATATTTCTTTAAGTAGATTATGCTGCACTCTGTCAAATGCCTTCTTAAAATCAATGAAACAGGCATATACTTCCTGATTAATATCTAAGCATCTCTGCGAAAGAACACTTCCTGCAAATAGTGCATCTCGTGTTCCCAGTCCTTTCCTAAATCCCATTTGTGTATTACTTATGCCTTCATCTAATTTCTTATGTATTCTATTGTGAATTACTTTTAAAAACAATTTCAAGACATGACTCATTAAGGCTATGGTGCGATGTTCATTGCACTCCTTTGCATTGGCTTTTTTGGGAAGCAGTATGAATGATGATTGGAGCCATAGGAACTTTATCAGGCCCGGGAGATTTACCACCTTTAGCTTGTTTCATTGCATATTCAATTTCTTCTCGTATAATGTCAGGCCCAGTATATATATATATATATATATATATATATATATATATATATATATATATAATATAAATATATATATATATATATATATATATATATATATATATATATATGTATATATATATATATATATATATATATATATATATATATATATATATATATATATATATATAGCGAGTGTTTGCAACTTTAATTTTGTCGCTTCTCGCATCCCAATCGCCATAATTTCTTATCGGCCCAGTCTCCTTCTTGAAGACCTCTATTTTCCATTTCTATATGAATATTGGATATCCATTTTTTTTCTTGGCCTTCCCCTTTTATTTCTCTGTGTAGGTCTTCAGTTTAAAACCTTTCGTGGTATACTTTCTTCGTTTATCCGTCTCAGGTGTCCATACCATTTTAATTGTTTTTTGGCTATCGTATCCATTATTGTGTTTCTTACTTTCATTCTCTCTCTTATGTTTTCATTTCTTATGTTGTCAAACAAAGTTAACCCGGAAGATCTTCTCCAGTACATCATTTCCGTTGAGAGGAGTTTTTGTGACATATTCTTGTTAAAGATACACACTTCTGACCCATACGTCAGCACCGGCTGAATCATAGCCTGATATATATTTTTCTTTGTTTTCTTAGTTAAAGTTTTATTCCACAGGATCGGATATAGTGTTTTTATCATGTTTTTTCCTTTTCCTATTTTTCTTGTTATATCTTTGTCGTCTCTCCCGTCTTCGCTTAGTGTAACTCCGAGATATTCGTACTGATCAACGTTTTTAATTAATCCGCTTTCTGTTTCCATGTCTTGACCGATGCCTCCTATATTCATGTATTGTGTCTTTTCGGTATTAACCTCTAATCCCCATTTTTTGAATTCGTCTATTAGTTTGTTTATCATGTACGTCATATCTTGTAGGTCCTCGGCAAGAACTACCTGGTCGTCTGCGAAGAGGATTGTGTATATAGGAGTGTCATTTACCCATATGCCCATTGGGCTGCATTTTCTCATCCAATATTTTAAAGCATTACCAAGATATATTTTAAATAGGGTTGGGGAGAGGCAAGAGCCCTGTTTGACACCCTTTGTTTGGGTGAAACCCTTGGAAATTTGGTTTCCAACCTTAATATAAGCTTGGTTATCTTGATATAGCTTTTTTTCTAAAGTATCATCCTTAAATTCTTTTGGTGCTTCTGTTCTCTATTTGTCTTCAAAAAGTTGTGCTATATATTGTGTCCATCTCTGCATTTTTTGGTTTATATCTGTTATAAGTGCACCCCTTTCATCTCTTAGTTGCCTAGTTTGAAGTGTTTTTATCATTTCTGTTAATTCTCTAATTCTTTTATGCATGTTAAAAAAGTCATATTTTTTCTCAATTTCTTCTAGTTCTTGGCACTGCTCATGTAACATTCTCTCCTTAGCTTCTTTTATTCTCTTTTTTATTAATTGATCAGTTTTATTATATTTAATTGAATTTTTTGTTTTGAATGATTTTCTTTCATTCATTAATAATAGTATTTCTTCAGGCATCCAATCTTTAAGTTTTCTATTCTTTTGTTTTAAGTTTTTATTTGCTGTTTTAATTATTGCTACTTTTATATTCTCTCATTTCTGATCAATGTTATAGCTACTTTTATTCAGTTCCTGAGGTTATGAACATTTATTTATTTTTAAAGTATTTGTTTATGAACATATACCGGGTGGTGAATCGCCAAATGGGCCATAGAAAACTCAATGGGAAATTCTAAATTGTTGAATTCCTGCTTCCCTAATTATTATACATCAAAATTTATAGGAAACTTTTTATAGGGGAGTGAAATCTGCATTAAAAACAAGTGTTAAAATTGTTCTACGAATTAAGCGTACTCCAAAATTTTGCAAAAATATAATATATTTTTCAGGCCACCCCTTAAAGTCAGGCCACACGTTGTGCAAGAATGTGTATGACATGTTGCGTTTGGTCGTATTGATGTTTATAATATTTGACAATATTTAAATTACCAAGATAACCCCCTCCGTGGCTCAGTGGTAAGAGCGCCTACCTTTAAACCTAAAGGTCGTGAGTTCGAATCTCACCTGGGTGGAGAAATTTTCGTTTATTAAAAATTAATGAATGAAAATAATTTCTATCCTTGTGTGATCGGTACTCACCGGAGGGACCGCAGACGTTCGGATACAATTAGCGTCTCTTAGAAAAGACAATGACATCGACTTTGCTAAGTATCAAGACAATTACTCTACACACACACTACACTCTACACTAGGTACCTGACTGTAAAAATTCACTGTACCATGCCAATGACCATTAGTTGTCGACGCATTACACTCAATAAAAAAAAATGGCCAAAATTTTTATTTTTTGATTTATTGTTTAAAAAACAATAAAGTTGATTGAAAATATTATATTCAGTTGAGGAGAACGTAGCAATAATAAAAATGTTTTATTTAGGCAATAGTGCGCGAATTGTCAGTTCTCTATTTAGTGTAAGATATTTCAATAAACCAATTCTAAGTCATTCAACAATTCAAAGAATTTTACAAAATTTTGAAAATACTGGGACCGTAATTTCTAATTGTACCTGTACAAACACTATTGTAAGGTATCAAGAAATTTAGAAAATAAAAATTATATAAATGTGATATTTATTTAATTTTGACAAATTTAAACAAAACATTTGTTTTCAATACATATTTCAGTCCTCTACAAATAGTTTTTCTTGACTTTTGGTGTAAAATAATTAGGGACCCAGGAATTCAACAATTTAGAATTTTCCATTGGGTTTCCTATGGTCCATTTGACGATTCACCACCCTGTATATAATTTTGGCGTTAGATATAAATAAAAAGATATAATTTTATTGCAAATAACTTACTTCGGAGGATGCAAGAGAAATCATAAGAATACAAAAATGGGCATATTTGTGTCTTAAGGATTTAAGAAGGTGTTTGGCATGTCAAATTAAAGGAAGTTATCCACTTAATATACGCAAAATAATAAAAACAATCAAAAATATAAATATATACCAAAACAACACAATAAAAGTAAAACTAAAATAAAACTTAACTCACCAAATTAAAGCTGGCAGTTGCACTAAGTAGTTCAATTGGACAACACTAAATTTGAATATTGCTCTAGCAGATCACGAAAATAAAATAGACAATTTTGACACACTTCTAGTTTATCATAATTTTATATGCCGTAGCAATTATTTTCCTTGTTTACACCATTTAACAAATACAGAAAAAGGACAAACCAAGAACCAATAAAGGATTCCATAGAACGGAAAAAAAGATGACATATAATTTTAGATTTCTTTAAACTATCCTACATTATAGTTCTGATCCAGCCCCGGAGGGATTACAATACAAGAACTGCTAGTTTGACAAAATGAATAGAGAGGAGTCAGCAAGCTTTACCGACATTATATATTTTGCTTTTGTATAGCGTGACTTTTTTTATTTGAAGTCATTGTAGCAAGATGTCCCTTGATAATACAGTTTATGTGTTTTTAAAATATTGTTCTTGGACCTAATAACTTTATTATTGTTCTTCACTTTTGGTCTGGTCTTCACTGTTTTAATTGGCATTGTACGATGTAGTAGAGACGCGTCTCGTCTGCATTAAACACATCTTTTGGGCCTAATCCTTTAAAATAACAAACACGTTTTTCTTTCCAAAACTATTTGATACTTTGGTCCTGCATCTCTTAACTTCATTGTGTCCCCTCCCGTACAATAAAGATATATGTATGCAATAACAATATACTTCTTTGAGTATTTTGACGCCAAACTTACAGTAAAACTTTAATTAAATTACCAAATACCGAGACTAAGTAAATTTAGAGTAGCTATGCTACAAATTAATACTACTCCTCAAAATATTAACTTTATTCAAGTATATGTTCCTACGGAAGAAAAACCAGAAAGATAAATACGAGAATTCTACCAAGAGATCAAACTGCTAATAAAGACCGCAAAGAAAAATGCTGTAAACATTATTATGGGAGCTTTTAATGCCATAGTTAGTGAAGGACGGACCGAAGACATAGTAGAAAACTTTGATTTGGTCAAAGAAATGATGGAGAAATACTGGTCCAATTTTGCCAAGAAGAAAATCTAATGATCGCAAATACCTGGTTTACACTACCAAAAAAAAGATTTAATACACGGAAATAACTTGGAAATAATTAAAACCGCATATTTAGAAACCAGATTGGTTATATATTAATGGAGAAGCGTTATAGAAATGGAATCAGGCCAATTAAAATATATCCCGGGAGGGACATCGGTTCTGGCCAAAATCCTGTTATCGGTAAATTTTCAATTCAAATTAAAAAAAATCAAACGCAGAGAGAAGACAAAACCTGGCTTTGAAAAACTTGAAGATCCAGGAATACAGGCAGAGATAGGGAAAATACTCGATAATACACTTAAAGAAAAATTCAATGAAGCACATGCGGTAGCAGAAGAATGAGTAGAAAGTATTTGGCACACCTTTAAAACAACAATTACTACTATACAAATCAAACAACTACAAGACAACACAAGAAAAACAAAGAATACATAAATGACAGAAGAAATCCTAGAACTGACGGACGTAAGAAGATCTTATAAAAACCGCAATCAAGTAAAATATAAAGAAACCCAGAGAAAAATCCAAAATAAAATTAAAAAAGCTAAAGAAGAATGGATGAACAGCACATGTGAGGAACAGAGGGAATTACTAAAAAAAATCACTACTTGAATACATACAAAAAGATTAAGGAATATTGTTCTGAAGCTATTTTTTTGTGGCATTGTAAATACATTACTATTTAACTGGGAATAAGCCACAATTAAAGATAAAAATACGTTTATTGACGTTTCAATTTCCACTTCGGAAATCGTTCTCAAAATACAAACAGTAAATTAAACAAATTTTGTTTTTTGTTACATAGTGAAAAATTCTTCTAATAATTTAATTTTATCTGACTCATTTATATTGACAATTCAGACATACATTATGCATTTTAAAGTAGACGACTTTAAAATGATATTGCCAATATTGTTGAGTTGCGCTCCTGGAACGACTTTACTTATAAGATAGTTCATTCGATTACATGAAATCAACTTTAACTTGAGAATATCCGTCAGAAAAAAATCATAGCATGTAATTCGTCTTTAAAAAGACAAACACATGAGATGATGACAGTAAAATTCTCCTGTTAGTGATTCCATAGTAAATTATGAGGGAAAAGCCAGGAAAAAAACCTCATAATACTATCCCGACATTGTAAGATTTGTTCGTAAATTTAGTTTATCTTCAACAAACAAATTTCTGATTTTATATGTTACGTCATTTAAAAAAATAAATGATGTATCCTTTATATGTTACTGATTTACTAATACTGGTATTTTCTTATTATTAACTTCCTCTTTCAATATTGGTAACCAGGTCCTACTACATTCTGCCGAGGAATTTGCGACACAATTGGCCTTATTTAGCATAATTAGAGCCGCTTCTTTGATTTTTCTTTTTTTACCATCCGTTTCTTTTAGGACTACATTTGAATTATTCCATTGAACCCTATGTTCATTATCCCATGCGTGTTAACATATTTGAGATCTATCAAATTCTCTATATTTAATGTAAGATGGATGTTCACTTATTCTAACATTTAATGGCCTTGATGATTCACCTAAATAAAATTGATCGCATTCACAAGGTATTTTATAAATGCAATTCTTTGTCCTTTCTTGTTCATTGTTAGGTTTGGTTTTGGACAAAATAGATCTCAACGTGTTTGTTGTTTTAAATATTGTTGAAATGTTGAATTTATTTCCTATTCTTTTAAGTTTTTCTGACAATCCTTTTATGTACGGTATTGTTATTTTCCTCATATTATTCCTTGTGTATGCTGTAGGATCTCGTTCTTAGTTGTTCTGTTCTATTCGAACGATTTTTGAAAATTCCTTATTTATAAACGATAAAGGATAATCATTTTTTAATAAAACAGATGTTAACAAATGTTTCAACGAATTTTCGTTAGAACACGTAATTTTGGCTCTATCGTATAAGGATTTAATTATTCCCTTTTTTACATTAATTTTGTGATTTGATTTGAAAGTTAAATATCTATTGGTGTGTGTTGGTTATCTATACACCTGAGTCTCATATCCAGTATCGTTCTTAGAGATTAAGACATCCAGGAAATGTAGCGTCTTATTATATTCCTTTTCCATGGTAAATGTTATTGTCTCTTCTTTATCGTTTAAATCATTTAGGAATGTGTCCAACAACTCTGACCCATGTGGCCATATTGAGAATACATCATCCACATACCTCCACCATACTGTGGGTTTGAAATTTTGTTTAGAAATGATATTTGTTTCAAAATCTTCCATAAATATATCGGCTAAGAATGGAGATAAACTAGAGCCCATTGCTAGACCAAAATTTTGTTAGAATATAGAATTGATTATTTAGTTGAAAATATGTATTATCAGTACATAATGTTAATAACTCCATTATAGCCAATATGTTTAGTCTTGTTCTAGTTGCCAATGAATCATCACTCTCTAATTTTGTCTTGACTATACTTAAAGTCTTATTTAATGGCACATTTGTAAATAAATTATTTATGTCAAAACTTACCAAAGTATATAAAAAACTTATCAAACTTACTAAACGTCAATAAACGTATTTTTATCTTTAATTGTGGCTTATTCCCAGTTAAACAGTAATTAAGATTAAGGAAGTCACAAATATAAAGAAAAAATTCACTACAACAACTCTAGTAGATGATAACAACCAAATAGTATCTAGCCCAGAAAATGTAGGAAATATGTGGGAAAAATACATTGAAAATCCATTTAATGACGAGGGAACAGAACCACAAATGAATATAGTACAAAACACAATACTTGATTTATTAACATCGGAAGTTATCAAAAGCAATCAATACAGCAAAACCGCAAAAGGCCTCAGGTCCAGATAAGATATGTATAGAGATGATCAAATTTATCAATGAGGAAAATCTTTAGTACTTAACACTACTATTTAACAAAATATATACCACTGGAATCTTCCCAGAAGACATTTTTTTAGATTCAGAGAAGAGATTTAGATTTAGATCGACATTTATACCTATACCCAAAAAAAAATAAAGCAAATAGATGCTCACAGTTTAGATTAATTAGCCCGATGAGCCATTTTCTAAAAATTTTACTCAAAATTGTACATCGACGTATATACAGAGAATGCGAAAGAAATCTGAGCCACAATTAATTGAGATTTCGTATGGGGCTTGGCACGAGGGACGTCTTATATGGCGTCCAGATATTATTACAAAAATTCCAAGATCGCTCGCATTATTTGCTATATTAAATTATTGTGTATAAAAGCAAAAAAATAAGCAGAATAATAAATGTGCACTAAAGAGTGTATATGGTGACTGGAAATCGGAAGTACTTAAACGTTACAAATGAATACAATGGCAATAAAATCCCAGTTACTAAACCTTTTTATATGAAAATTATCTGGTATAATATATCCAAAAAGTATTTCCTATTATAATTATTTTTATCATTATTATATTAAACCTTCCATTTAATATCTAGAATATGCAAATTAAAACTTCATTATTGCTTCCGCTAGTGGCATTAACCAAACAGCAATTTAACATTAATAAAAACGGTATAAAGCTTCCGCTATTTTAATTAAGGAACCGGATCGATTTCCTAGTTTAGCTTTATTTCTAAATATTTGAATTGCTCTTGAGATCCAATAACTCGTTGCTTGTGGTAACCGTTAATTTGTAATTTTCGGGATCTTAAGTTGCCTTTAATTAATAAATTGAACTGTATTATGCGAGGTATTAATTAAGATTGAATAAAATATTGTGTTGTTGGTAGACAAATTTCTGTTGCATAAATCTTATTTCAATGTCTACTAGATAGATATCGAAAGCCAGATAATCACATTTCATCACTGTTTTTAGTGATTTTAGTTTATTAATTTACACTGCAAATAAAAGTTTCTATCTGAAGTTTGGTTGGGTAGATCTAGTAGCTCGACAGAACTGTTGTCTATAACCAAGTTCATGCAGCCAATAGAAACAGGATTATGCCTCGGAATGGGAATGATTTAATTACGATTGCCAACGCGAGAAAGAGGAAAACGAATTTATGGAGCGCGAGAAATGTACTTCGAATCAGTATCAAGAACGAGAAATCTTTCAACACAATAGAGCAGGAAGTTACGAGCTTGTAGAAAAAAATATAGACATATGTACACTACAACTGACGAAGAAAAAAAGAAAGGGCCAAATTCTGCGGAAAGACTTTCTGATGAATTACAGTGGTGTTGCGCAAAAAAAAGTGCCAAAGAAGTAGTCGCCCTTTTAGAACACCGAATTTTTACACCAAGTACCAGAATGTAAAATATATTTCTGACAGAACAGTTAGTGCAAAAATCAAACTTCATGTCAAACATGACTCTGAAGCATTTTTAAATTCTTTGGTATATATTGAAACCACCTTGTATAAGTTAAAACACTTTCACAAATATTCTTTCAATGCTTTTTGCGTCGACGAGTTGATAAGAAACACATTTTTAAAGTTTGTTTTTATATCACATATGGGTATTTCCTTGGTAATCTTTGATCAAGAACTGCTTTAGGATATTTTGCGTTGTTTTTATGTTTTGTTTATACTGAGTTGGGCGAATAAATTTTGAAGACAATTACATCACTCTCAATGAGACTGCTGTCAGGAGCAGTTGGTTTCAGTGTTAGTCCTAATTTTTCGTCAAATTTGTAATGGTATTTTGTTGTTATGGAAGATAATGAAGTTTAGTAATATTGTGGCAGCTAATAGTGCAGTTACTAAGGTTGGGGAAAATCTTTGAACACGCGGTGTGTTTAGCCGAAAAAAAAAACCGACAAATTTGATGAAAAAAAGTGACTTACTCAATGTACAAAATTAAAATACTCAATGTAATGTATCAGTTTAGATAAGAGTAATCACTGTTTTTATTTTATGTCGTCTCTCACATAAGAAATTTGTATCTAAGGGATTTGCGGCGTTTTCAACAAATTTGAAAAATACATACCCACGACATACTTACATACACACGAAATAGTGACAATGTAAATCTTATATGATTTTATCTCGGTTTGTCTCGAAGTCATACTTCTTTTACTACAGGATCTAAAACTACTGCATTAACTAGTGGTAGCATTGGTTATCATGGTCTCTAATTCTCTTCTACGTCGTTTACTTTTTTCTCTATCATATCAAATGTTCTAAAAACTTTTTAAAAATTTTTATTGTTTTTTTTTACAGACTTCTTTAATTATTTTAAAAGTATCATTGCATCTTTTAAAAACATTTTCAAAAGTTTTTTTAATCAATCTTCAAATTTCTCGTCAAATCTTATAGAAATATTTTCAAATTTCTCATTTATTTTCGTTAAAACTACTTTTCTGTTGACTGAAAATGGAATGTATCTGGGTTATCTTTATTTTTGTTGATAATATCCTTTAGTTGTTCTTGAAGGATCTTCACGGACCCACTGCAGTCTTTATCTCGTTCTTTAAGTTGTTCATATAACTGTTTTACTGATAGTTCTACAAGCACATTTTTGCTCAGGCACACACGTACTTTTTAAATATTAACATGGTAATAATAATTTACGAGATTACGTTCTTTGTTTTTTTTGTATTATTAAATATGCTATTAAAGTGTCTAAAAAACAACTCATGTTTATAAAAAGTGCCGTTTTACTAAAATTAAATAGATTTGATGGCCTCCTGAAAAATATAGTTAATCAGACATACCAGGTTTTACATGTAAGCCATCGATATTTAAAAATGTTATTAATAAGTGTAACATTCTCCTTCTTCTTCTTCTTCTTCAGCCTTCATTTATCCAATGTTGGACATAGGCCTCCTCCAATTGCTTCTACGCTTCCCTATCTTTTGCAATTCTCATCCACTGCTTTCCAGCTACAGCAGTTATATCGTCTATCCATCTCTTTTTAGGTATTCCCACGCTTCTTTTTGTTTCTCGAGGTCTCCAGAATGTCACTTTATAAGACCCTCTGTTGGTGTCTTGTCTTGCTACATGTGCTACCCACTGCTATCTCAATGTCGCTATTTTTCTATGATGTCGGTTACTTTAGTTCTTCGACGTATTTCGGTGTTAGGAGTTTTATCTCTAAGGCTTATATTTAACCTGGTCCTCCCCATGGCCCGTTGAGTTACTCTTAATTTTTCTGCCATTTTTCTTGTTATTGTCATAGTTTCCAATCCATAAGTAACATCTGGTAGTATACAAGCCTCGTAGAGTTTTCGTTTTAAGCGAATTGGGATTTTTCTGTCTTTTAAAATGAAGCTCAACTTACCAACAGCAGCCCACGATAATGTGTCCTTCTTTTAATTTCTAGGGTCTGATTTTCCTTTTCGTTTTTAATTGCATGTCCTAGATATATATATTTTTCTACCTTTTCTATATTGATCTTATCTATCGTGATGTTTTCTAGGCTGTTGCTTAATATCTTTGTTTTGTCGAGATTTATTTTTAATCCTATTTGATTCGATTTGTGATTTAAATATTGTAGCATTGATTTTAGTTCATGGATATCTGTGCTTATTAGTACTATGTCGTCTGCAAAACGCAAATGGTTAATATATACTCCATCTATTTTTAATCCATTTTCGGCCCAATTAAGTTGTTTGAAAACATTTTCTAATGCCAAAGTAAATAACTTGGGTGAGATGGTATCGCCCTATCTCACACCTTTGCCAAGGTCTATTTTCATAGTTTCCAGATCATCATCTATTTTTAAGTGAAAAATCGTATTCGTATATATTCTTAAGGAGGGCAGCATATCTTGAATCTACTCTGGCGTCGTCCAATGCTGTTAAGAAAGCCCATTTCTCGATACTGTCGAATGCTTTGTGATAATCGACAAATGCCAGATGTAGTGGTATGTTGTACTCTATTGTTTTTTTAATAGCTGTCCGAATTGTTTGCAAGTGATCGATAATGCTAAAACCCTTACGAAAGCCCGCTTGCTCCACTGGTTGGTATGCATCTAGTTTAGCTGTCAATCTATTTGTTATTATTCCGGTTAGTAGTTTGTAAAGGTGTGACAATAAGCTTATTGATCGGTAGTTTTCTATATTTGCGGCGTCCCCTTTTTTATGGAGTAGAATGACTTCCGCATTTTTCCATGTCTTCGGTATTTGTCCTTCCAATAGGCATTTATTCAATAATGCTCTTATTGCCTCTTCTAATGCAGTGCCTCCCATTGTTAGCATTTCTGAAGTAATTTTATCGTCTCCTGGTGTTTTCCCATTTTTCATTTGTTTTAGGGCGGCTTTAATTTCTGAGGTTATTATTTCAGGGAAGTCCTCTGAGCCCACACTTAAGATATGTTTTGTTGGTATACCGGGGTTCGGAATAGTAGAAGTATTAAGCTGATTAATCTATAGTCATTACACTGTTTGATGTTCTTGGTCTTTGTTAGCGAAAAAAAAAAGGCGAATAACAGCCATTCTATAGGTATCTCACCAGATATCTATAAGGTAATTACTAAGTGTTAACTATTAATATTAATTGTAATTTTTTGTTACAACATTTTATAAATTTTCTATAAATATATAATTATAAATATTTTCTGATATAATTATAAATATTTTATGCACAATTTTGTGTTTTTCTTCTTTTTTAAAATCTGACTAAAATATTTAATTATCTCTCTTGGTGCTATATGATGCCGTTGCTAATATTATCTGATGTTAATATTAAACTGTTATCCAAAATATCATATTTTTAGCAGTGTACAGAAAAGAGTTGCTTGGTACAGGCACAGGCACTCCTTTTAACGTTTCACTTAACCTAATTGTTAATGTTTTACTCTGCATTTGACAGTTAGATTAAGCCCGTAACGTTTATTTTTGGAGCAAATAAGCGACATTGTAAAATATTAAAGTATTTATTGGATAAAAAGTCTACTGTGAGAGATTGATGTAAGGATACAGCAGCTAGCAATTTCCTTACTTTCATTAACCCCAACTTCACCCCCGTATCGTTACGTTACATCATTGTATCGATTACATAGAAACTACCCAATATCTACGGCCCCTTAACCAAAATTTATCCCTTCGATTTGGTGGTTCGTAACTGAAAAATCGACTTTCTCCCGAGGCAACTAAACATTAACGTTTTTTTATGGAAACTTTTAAGCTACTAGACTTGTGTATAGAGATCTCATTAGACCCGGGAGAGCATTTTGGAAAGTTTGTTTGGCACGTCTACAACATCTCCTGTGAAAAAAGGAGTCCGACCAAAGATTTATTAACGAAGTCTGGAAATTTCTCGTGATTGTCTTGCAAAGACACGAAGGACTTTTAAAGAGTCCAAAACCATTTACTTGAAATATATTTTATATAGGAAAATATGAAATAGCTAATATAAGAAGCGCAATATAATATAGATACATCTGTATTTTTAGTTTTATTTTATCTAAATTTTTGCGTGTCTTCTTCGTTTCGAAATTAGTTGCAGACAAATAACTCTTTTTAGCAGCTACAACAATTTACTTTTAATTACTAATAATAGTGTAAGCTAAGTCAAAACGAACAAGATACAGGGCTAGTTGACTAAAGGGGTTGGTTGATTAATTGCCTCCAATTCCTCTAATGTGTAACAGATGTCAACTGCAGATACAATATAGGAACTGCCCACTCTTGCGCCTCCATTTTACAATATCGCTGTGTTCTATTTTGGCGAGAACTAGAAATCTATAATCATTCTTGTTAAGTAATTACTTTGATTCCCAACATTTTTGAATTAACTTTCGAGTGTTAAGCGACGGTGCCTGACACCAACGTAGTAGATTTTTTGCGCTAAATTTCAAATGCGCATACTGTTTTGTCCGCGCGGCCAGGTAGCTTTCGAATCCTAATCACGCTATTCAGTCTTGATCTGTAGCCAAGTACGGAGGTTACTATTTGTGTTATACCCTACAGTAAGTTTTTGTCGCTTTTGTTCATGGTCAGTTTAAATAATAAATATTCATTTTATGAGTTTTATGTAAATATGGCTTACGAAAGAGAACAAATCAAGTTGCAACTACTTTTTGACAAAATTGTTGCTAATTGCGAAGGGAACCAGAAGGCGACGCAAGTTTGCAAGATGTTTGTTAGAAGTTCTAGAATATGATACCAATTCAAAGGAGAATTTCTGTGATGAAGAATATGTCGAAAATCATGTACCAGTAGAAGTAATACCGCGTATACCATGTTTGTTTGGGAAAGAAGAAACAAGGTGGAGGAACCATCATGAATTTAATCGTAACGGTTAAACTCGTACTGAAAATCTTCTACCCAATCTGGCAAGACCAAAATGTGATATTAGGCAAAAATTAGTAATAAAAGAGATGCTGATGTTTTATTTGAAACAGATGGAAGGCCAATGGAGATTTATCGCCTTACGATGTTGATAAAAAGTTTCAGTTCATTTTATAATACATTCGGTTCCATGAAAAAAGTACTAGAATACAAGAGCAAGAATTCGACAAGTTGGCCACGATACGTGAAATTTTTAAAGCTTTTAATTTTAATCTAATAAAGCATTAAAATCTTTCAGCATATACTACGACAGATAAAAAGTTAGAAGCCTTTCGCAGCAAATGTTCATTTAGGAGTTTCATACCGAATAAACCAAATCATTTCTGTATAAAAATATATACTTTAGCAGACGCTGAGATGTACTATATGTCCAAGATGGATGTATATGTTGGTAGACAGCATGCAGGAAACTATTTTGTTGATGCGTTAAATATGTCACTTGTACCTCGTCTGTGTGAACCGATACTATGAACGAACATCGTCTAACTGTTATAGGATACCCTGTTATAAAGATGTACGTTCTGCAGTAGTAAGAAAAACCGCCAAACTCGGTTTCTTTGTAGACAGTGTGGCAAATATATTTATGTATTTGGAACATTTAATCGGACTATGCGTTGTGTGCAGTGTAGAAGAAAATGAGGAAGCAAATGGACAATAGTTTTGGTTTATGTTGGACATCTGTTGAACAATTTTATTATTTTTTGTGATACTTCAACCCTTGTCTTTATGCTTGTTGATATTTTTTATTCAAAAACTTGATATGTTTTTGTAAATTGATTTTCAATTATGTTAGTACCTAAAAGAATCCAATTTTTTTTAATGTGCATTTTTATGAAAATAACTAAATATTGATCATTTCTTATTATATTGTTATTTAAATATAGTTATGTTAAATATACGGGTAGCGGGTAGGTACTCTTCCACAATCATAGTGGAGGATAGACTTACTTCAGGGATGCGATCCTGCCCTACGCGAGCCTTGATTCTCTCTCAACTCCTGTGGAGAGAAATCATGTCCTAACCCCATTCCTACCCAATACCTACTATCCTACCAATTTCCCAAACCAACTCACCAACCCGCCTGGCAAGCGTGGTGTTTAAATGCCAAAACCCCCTCAGCATGAACAGACATTCAAGAAAACGGCCCTCAGTCCCCGGCAGCTCGCTAGTTCCCGACCAAGGTAGCGGTAGGACTCACGGACAGCGGGTAGAGGGTGCGAAAAATCCCCGGGATGTAAGAGGCTACCAAGAACGACGAACGTTGCACATAATTACGTATAATGTAAGAACTTTATCGAAGGATGAAAAAATGACAGAACTGGAGGAAGAACTCAAACACGTGAAATGGGATATTATAGGAATTAGCGAAGTCAAAAGAAGAGGTGAAGATCAGGTCAAACTAAAATCAGGAAACATATTCCACTATAAAGGGGAAACGGAATCGACAACTGGAGGAATAGCTTTATTAGTACACAAAAAATTACAGAAAAATATACAGAGCATTGACTGCATTTCCCAAGAGTTATGTATATAAATCTAAGACTAAATAAGAGATACAATCTGAAAATAATCCAGGTATACGCCCCCACCAGCGATTACGAAGATGAAATTGTCGAAGCCTTCTATGAGGAAATCGAAAGAGCAAAAAAGCAGGAACCGGCTCATTACACTATGATAATGGGAGATTTTAACGGGAAACTCGGAAGGAAAAAAGACGAACAAGAAGTGGCAATCGGAGATTTTGGAGTCGGAGTAAGAAACGAAAGAGGCGAAATGCTTACCAACTTTCTACTGCAACACAAACTGTATGCAATGAACACCTTTTTTAAGAAGAAACAGAATAGAAAATGGACGTGGGCTAGTCCAGACGGAAGAACTAAGAGCGAATATGATTATATAATAACAGACAAAAAGCAAATTATTCAAGATGTCACTGTACTCAATAAACTATCAGTAGGAAGCGACCACAGACCAGTAAGAGCTAAAGTAACGATTAATCTACAAAAAGAACGAGCAAAGATGATAAACAGTTGCAAACGCATAGTTTGGAATTCACCAAATCATCCAGAAGCATACATAAGAAATATAGCCGAAACTTTACAGAGTAATAATCCCAAACCTCTAAGTATCGACGATCACAATAAATTAATAACAGACTCAGTTAGAAACGCACAACTCAAATTTTGCAAGAAAAATGACACCAAAAGTGAAAAGATTAGCAAAGATACAAGGGCTCTCATGGAAATACGACGAAACCTAAGCGAGAACGAAAAGGGAAACAAAGAAGAATATAAAAAACTAAATAAAAGAATTTCAGCGGAAATTAGAAAAGATGTAAGAAGATATAATACTAATGTAATTACTCAAACAGTAGAAGAGAACAAAGGTTTAAAGATAATGAAAAGAAAACTTACGCAAAGTAAAAAAGAAATATACAAGCTGAGAGATAAAGACGGAAAGGCAACAACAGATAAACAAAATATTCTGAAAATAACTAGAGAATTTTATAAAGACCTCTATACCAGCCAAAGACCACAAGACAATTTCCCGACACGAGTAAAGACTCTCATAAATCAGGGATCGGAATTACTTTTACCCATTACTGTGTCAGAAGTAAGAGCAGCTTTAAAGGAAATGAAGAACCATCGATCGCCTGGTGATGACGGACTCGTTATCGAGGCAATAAAAGCAGGTGGAGAAATTTTATTAAAATCAGTAAGCGAACTGTTTACTAAATGCTTACATGCGGTACGATTCCAAAAGACTGGAACAATGCAGTAATAGTCTTGTTACACAAAAAAGGCGATATTACTAAACTAGAAAATTATAGACCCATCAGCCTCTTGACACATATGTACAAACTCTTTATGAAAATCTTAACAAAGAGGCTAACACCTAAACTTGATTTCTATCAGCCCAAAGAACAGGCAGGCTTCAGGGCAGGATATGGCACAAATGACCATTTGCATACCATAAAGATATTAATAGAAAAGTGCATCGAGTACAACATACCACTGGTTCTTGCATTTGTCGATTACGAGAAGGCTTTTGATTCTGTAGAGTTTGAAACAATACTGGAAGCCCTAAATCAAAGCCGAATAGATTACAGGTACACGACACTAATCAAAAACATCTATCAGAACGCTACATCAAGTATACGACTACACGAAGACACAGAAAAATTCAGCTTAGGTCGAGGAGTTAGACAAGGAGACAATATTTCACCAAAATTGTTCACGGCAGCTCTAGAGTCAATATTTAAGGGTACTCAATGGCAAGATATGGGCATCAATATAGATGGAGAAAGATTAAATCACCTGAGGTTTGCAGATGATGTTGTATTAATCGCAGATAACTTACAAGATACGGTTTCTATGATGCATTCGCTTAAAAGTCTGTCTGAAAGTGCAGGATTAAAGATAAACTTTGAGAAAACTAAAATTTTAACAAATCTCGTAATGAGTGGAAATATAACTATTGACAATAATACCATACAACAAACAGACACTTACAAATATCTGGGACACGAAATCAAAATAAGCAGAGACAATCAAACACATGAAATACAGAGGCGAATAGGTCTAACATGGGCAGCATTTGGCAAATTAAGCCATATTCTAAAAGGTTCAATTCCCATGTGTCTCAAGCGAAAGGTTTATAACCAATGTGTATTACCTGTACAAACTTATGGAGCAGAGACATTAACACTCACGCAAAAATCTGCGAATAAACTTAGAGTTACACAACGAGCCATGGAACGTGCAATGCTGAACGTGAGCCTTCGACACCACATAACAAACCAACAAATTAGGCGAAGATCAGGAGTTCAAGACGTCATCGAAAGAACCACTACGCTTAAGTGGAACTGGGCAGGGCACTTAGCCAGAACACAAGATGGACGGTGGACAAGACGTATTATGGAATGGAGGCCCAGAAATTATACAAGAAGCCGAGGACGACCACCGACTAGATGGACCGATGACATTAAACGTGTAGCGGGAAACTGGCTACAAGCGGCCCAGTGTAGAGAATACTGGAAAGAACTGAGGGAGGCCTATGTCCAGCAGTGGACGCGATTGGCTGATTGATGATGATGATGATGTTAAATATTTAGTTACATCAAAATATTAAAAGAAAATCACAATCACAAGATATTCAATAATAAAAGTCGGTGTCGTACACCGACTTTACCAACTATGTTACAAGAATTCACGTTACCGGCAAAAGGTTTATATCTATCAGATTATTCGTCACAAATTTTACTGATTATTTTTAAAAAGTAACATAGATTGAATATGATTTGACATGATTTATTCATATCTACGTTAACGCATGTCGATTATACGAACCTCGGAATAACAGGGTGACACATGGGGCTTGTCAGCTAAGCCGTGCCAAGGTCTGTAGACTTAGTCGACAAACCCCATCATGTACTCAAATTTCAGAATGTGTGAACTAAGTTGGCATTTAACAATTGAAGAATAAATTGATATTAATATCGAGGTATTTGGAAACTATTAGCATCTGAAGCGTTAATTGTGTTTATTTTTGTTAGTACAAAACTATGAGAACCTACAAGAGAAAAAGTGATAAGAGCATGACAGCACCCCATATCATTCAATGGGCAGTTTTAACAGTTTTAAATGATGGTAGAAGTATTACTAGTGTCGCAAAAGACTTCACAAGACTACAAAAAACACTTCAGCGCTAGGTAGTATAAGCCAGATCACATGGTGGGAACGTAAGGCTAAGACGTGTAGGTTAGATATCAATGGATATTTGTCTGCAAACAAAGTCAGATAGACAAAAAATGGACCTGCAAACTTCGAGATTGCTTTCTTCTGAAGAGGCAAAAGGCCGTTTCCAAAAGCATGTCTTTCAAAAATTCAGAAAAATCACATAAGAAAAAAAATTGCTATTTAACCGATATTTTAATAAAAGATTCTCTCGCGGAAGACAAAATGTGAAAGAAAAGAAAGGTCCCCATAAAAACAAAAATATGCGACCAGAAGAAACACGTCAAAATCATGAAAATTAAAAACGGTCGAAAATTTCTTTTCCGGGAAGAAAGTCCAATTCCATCTACGTCTGCAGCTCATCATCAGCCTATAGATTAGAATCAGAGGGTGAAACTTAGTATGTGAAGAACCCTATTGAAATAGCACTAGAGCTGATAACTGGGTGCAATTCACCCATTGTAGCATATGGACTCACACCAAATGCACGAACAAAAGTAATATGACTTTTCTCATATGCATTAATTGTGAGTCATTAACAGAAATGGACTGATTATTTCAGTAAAATAATAACGCTTTTATGCTCACTTTAATATGTTTAAATATTTATGTTCAGAAATCTCATCACATATCCTTTGACAGTAAGAAACAAACACTCAATACCTAACAATATATCACAAGTTTTAGGCTCTACTTACAATTTTAAAAATTGTTACTATCTAAACAACATCAATATCCTTAACAAATTATAAATTAGTTTTTATGTTTCATAGATCTTTATTTTATATAACTTCAATTTTTTAATTCCTATCATCACAATTGAATATGTAATTTACTTTATAATATTGTATTTTGTCCTCATGCTAAAAGCCCTCAGTGGTTGGTGCAGTTAAAAAGAGAAATTAGAGAAGTCCTAGAAAATTAAACAATGGGAATTAAAACTAATGGACCTTCACATTTAATATTCGATATACAGATGTTATCGCGCTTATTTCAGAACATACGCCGTAGAAAAGATTAACTTAAATAAAAAATATAGCTGAAATGATTATAAATAAAAATATTTATATTAGCACTTTTTACGTAAAATGAACTGTTCTCTCAGAAACCACACTTGACGCGACCGGAGATTTTGAATGTCAGTTTCCGCGCGAAATTAATGTTAAATAAAATTGATATCAACTAGATGGAAAAAATCGATATTATTTGATATTAGAGTGTGCTATCAACAAAAGTAAAAATAAGTTATAAAGCCAAAGAAAGTAGCTTTTAAATTCTATATTGCTGTTTATTATGATGGGTAAAATCGAAGGACGCCGACGAGGAATTGGTAGAGAAGCAGGCCTCTTGGTTGAAGAATATCAGGGAGTGGATAGGAATAAAGAAAGCTGAGCAACTATTTAGAATAGCTCGAGACATAGACAGTTTCACCATGTTAATCGCCAACGTCTAGGGGACTTGATAGGGCACGTTAGGAAGAAGCTGTTTATTAAAAAAAAACTTTTGTGCAATTTTGGCCATTTTTTACGATTCTCCTAAGATCAATAAACTTTATTACTTTTATTGACCAGTCGTGGCCCAAGAGCCGTTCTCCACCGAACACGAAATTAGAAAAACCGTTTCAAAACTGAAAAATAACAAAGCCCCTGGTTTCGACAATCTTCCTGCCGAACTCTTTAAAAATGGTGGTGACATACTTTACAAACACATGCATAAATTAGTAAGCGAAATCTGGCAACGAAAGGAAACGCCCGCAGACTGGAAATTAGATATAATGCACCCTCTTTACAAAAAGATTACAGAGGAATCACCCTACTTAACGTGACATATAACGTATTGTCCAACGTATTCTACAAAATGCAGAAAACCATGCAGAACATAATATTAATACTAGATAAAGAAGCAAAGAAGAGAGGGCTAGTAATAAACCAAAGCAAAACGAAATACCTCAAGTGTTCAAGAGAGAATACGAACATAGAGAAAGAAATTAAGCTTGGTGCATATACATTTGAAAGAGTACACCGTTTCAAATACCTGGGAGTGATGGTAAATGACAGAAATGATAGAACAGATGAAATAAATGAACGCATCCTACTGGATAATAAAACCTACTGGAACTACCAAAAATTCCTGAAAGAAAAACACATTAGTAAGAAAACCAAATTAAAAATTTACAAGACTGCAATCAGGCCAGTGATCACCTATGGTGCAGAGACGATGTGCCTAACACAAAAAGATGAAATGAGGTTAGAAATCTTAGAGAGAAAGATAATTCGACGAATAATGGGGCCAGTGAGGATAAGTGTAGGCGAATTTAGAAGATTAACCAATGAACAAATTAAAGAAGTCATCGAGGGTGAAGACATAATTAAGTTCGTTAAGACGCAAAGGCTCAAGTGGCTGGGGCACACAGAAAGAGCTAACCCAGACTCTACGCTAAAGCGAATAACTGGATGGAGACCAACAACAAAGAGACCAAAGGGGAGACCCAAAACAAGATGCAGAGATCAAGTCCTAGGAGACCTAAAGAAGCTGAGAATCTACAATTGGAAGGAGCGCTGTAAGGATCGGAAAGAATGGAGGAAAACTGTAGACAGGGCCAAGTCATACACGCTGCTATAGTAATAAAAAGAACAACAGCGGACTGATTCTCCGCAATAAATGAATCAGAGGGCCCAAAAGGGCGGCAAACACTCCGCCAGGAGTGAATAAGCCATGATGATGATGATGATGATTCTACAAAATATTGATCGATCCCCTATGCTGAACAAATAGTTGGAAACTACCAGTGCAGTTTCCGACCCAAAAAATCAACAACGGATCAAATCTTCACAGTCAGGCAGATTCTTGAGAAAAAGCTTGAGTTCGAAGTCGTACCCACCACATATTCGTGGATTTCAAAGCCCCATACGACTCAGTCAACAGACAAAAACTTGTCTGTTGACAGACAAAAAAAAGTTGTCGGATATGCAGATGACATAGACATTGTTGTTAGGTCCAAAGAATCTCTGATCGAAGCATTCCGATCATTAACGGCATCTGCACTGAGAATATGACTAAAAATAAACGCACAGAAAACGCAGAAATCTGGAACTGGAAGTTGTGGACACCTTTGACTACCTGGGCTCGCTGCTGACCAAGGACAACAATGTCAACGAAGAAATTAAAAGAAAAATAGTGCTTGTCAATAAGTGCTTTTATGGCTTGAGAAATCAGATGGCCCCAAAATTACCCAGAAAAATTAGTTACCATATATAAAACACTAATAAAAAAAGTGTTAATATACGGGTAAGAAACGTGGTTACCTTCACTGAACGACAAAAAATTGCTTAAACGTTTCGAGAGAAAAAAGGAAACAGGATTTGTGGCTTAGGCGCTACAACTTTGAGTTATACAGAACTTTTGGGGAACCTGAGGCTGTAAAATGTATTAAATTAGCACGCCTATGATATACATGACATATAATTAGGCGATATGAAGATGCAACGATCAGTAAATTTTCGACTAAAGAGAAACAGTGGGAAGACCAGCCAGAGGAAGACCAAATCTTAGTTATCAAGATAACATAGAGGATGATCTAAAATCCATCGGAGTTAAATCATTGATAAGAGTTGCCAGAGACAGCGGCGAATGGACGATCGTTCTGAAAAAGACTGGTTTATAACGAGCTGTAATGGAACTGATGATTGTCCGGTCGTAGCAAAATTTTTATTTTTGGCGACCAGTCTTTGAAACCTATAACATAAAAATTTGATTTTGATTTTTGATAACCAATATAAGGTATTTAAAATATGACTAAAAACGCAGAATTTAAACGTTTGAATTACAAACGATGGCACGTCAGTTAAAATGCCTTCAACAAGATGGTTTCAAGTGTAATAGAAAAAGTAAAGTACTTTTAAAAAACGTAATAGTGTAACTAAAAAAGTGCACTTTAAAATGTTTTAAATTTTTTGTAATGTAAAAATTTACTTTGAAAATAAGGCTATTATCGAGCACAAGTTAACTAAATCTAGCCCAAGTACTTTCGCTTAAAATAGCATCTTTAGGGGCATTTCGTCAAAATGTGAACTATCCGTCAAGCGTAGAATGTGGAAACATTAAAAATAACATAAAATTGTACAAAACACTACACTAAAACGAGGACAAACAGTTTAAAATTACTTCCAGATACTGACAGAGAATGTAGCGTAGAATCTTTAAGTAATTTTAAACTGTTTGTCCTCGTTTTAGTGTGGTGTTTTGTACAATTTTATGTTATTTTTAATGTTTCCACATTCTACGCTTGCCGGATAGTTCACATTTTGACGAAATTCCCCTGAAGATGCTATTTTAAGCGAAAGTACTTGGGCTAGATTTAATTAACTTGTGCTCGATAATAGCCTTATTTTCAAAATTCATTTATTCAAGCATTCAACCTCATTTCATTTCATTTGTTCATGTAAAAATTTAAGTTCAGCATTTTTTAAACATATTTCAAATCCCTTCCATTAGTTACCAAAACTCAATACTAAAATTATATGCTATAGGTTTTGAAGATTAGCTTCTAATCTTTATAACTATTCTAATCTAAATAATAAAAACATCATAGTATTTGGTCAATACAGTGGAAAGCAATACATTGTATTGATCTCAAGAGAATCATAAAAACTGGCAAAAATAGCGCCACGTTTATTTATTTAACACCTCTATAAATCTGTGTTTATTTGCGGCAAAATAAAAAAAAACGCATACAAAAGTTGCACTCTTTACCTTTAAAATGCATCTTGTTATTTGTTAATAGAACAATTAAATCAAAGGATATTGAATTTTTTATTCGCGCGTAACAATTCGAAATCTTCGATCGCTTCAATCGCTGTTTCTGAGAGAACGGTTCATTTTACGAAAAAAATGAAAATTAAAGTTTTTGTTCAGAATTATCTTAGCTACATTTATTATTTAAAATATTTTATTTTATGGCGTACAAATTCCTTGTAAATCGATGATTTTTTGCCTGCATGTTTCTTCAAGTCATCTGATCATCTTATTTGTGGCCTTTCCTTTTTCGTTTGTAACTATATGGTCTTTAGTGTATAGTCATCTTATTTCATCTGTCGTCTTTCTGTCTTATGGTATGTCCAGCGAACTTTCACTTAAGTTTTGCTATCTGCGTTGATACATCGGTCACTTTTGTTTTGTTGCGGATCCAAGTATTTCTTTTCCTATCTTATAGCCTGATCTTCAGCATTTGCCTTTCCATGGCTCTTTGCGTTTTGCTATTTTTCCATGTTTTCCTTTGTCCAAACGTGCAAGTTTGAGAACCATAGATGAGAACAGGAAGTACACATCATTGGTTGAAGACTCTTGTTTTTAAATCTTTATCTGCATGCATCTTCTTTAGTGTCCTAAAATTGACATTTTTAGGCAAATTCAGTTTGTTTGTACGATTTTTAGGGGTTTAGTAGCATTTTCTTATATGACGATGTAGTATAGAGTGAAAAGTCTGGTGCAAATAGTGTATTTATAAAATTACTGAAATTTTACATAAAAAGAGCATACTAACTTTTACTCAAAACAGTGATCACGAGTGGCTCTGTCCAAATATACCTGCTTTCAGTTGGCTGGCGTAAATATTAAACATTAATAATACATTTTGGACGGCCGCGAATTATAAATGCACAGTATATTTAAAAGAGATTGAATTCTCATACATTGTGTCATTAATGCAAAGCGTATATTTTCTATTAATGTCAGTAAATATATAGTATTACTCGTAGACACAGTATTAAATAGAGCTTCTCAGCACATACACTACTCGTATACTCGGTATGTCGTACTCTGCGATGCACTACGAAATTGCTTTTACCTGGAATATAAACCGTCTTCATATAGGGCGCTAGACGAAATTAAAATCTATTTGTACATGTTCCGGTTTTAGGATCGGAATTAGGTCCTTCATCAATAATTCTATCATAATTGGCACAGCACCTTTGCCTATTCACTTTACATTTTGGGAATACATTCAATAATCTCTGTACATATTATTATTATTAGGAAACTAATTTAACAGCAGTATTTTGCATACTGGTGACTACGATTATTTATTATGCATAGTTATTTAGCACAATGAATTTAATATTCAACGCTAGAAATCAATTTGATTTATCCTGTGCCATTTATAGATTAGGAAATATAGGATAATAATTAAACATATATCACGAAATATAGAATATCTACCTTGAGTTATGTATCAAATATTTTAAGGAGCGTCATTGCGTAGAGAAGTATGTATTTATTGTAATAGAGAAAATATGGAATACAAATATGATGCCAAATAAATGTAACGGAGAAATTACAGTATAGATTCATAAAAAGGGCGTCCAAGTGGACTGCAGAAACTACAATACTCTCTTCTAAAAATTGACTGTCTTAGCTAATATAATAAATACTAGCTGAAAACGCATGCAAAAAGTATATTTGGTGATTATTAGAATCGGTTTGATATCTTTTGATCACAGTATCCTATCGACAAAACTCCACAGGCATTTTAACTGAGAAGAGCACAGCTTTCGTATTCAATGTTAGTATTGAGTTGTTACATAGGCTTTAAATAAATATAAACGATGCGCGATTTTTGCCATTTTTTACGACTAATTCTTATTAGATCACTGAGATACAATTGTTTACTTTCATTGTGTGTGAGGCATTTGATACAGGCTTAAAAAAGATCTGAATTTAAAATGGCAAAAATCGCGCATCATTTATGTATTGAACAGCTTTATAGAAATTGATTTTATTTGTGAAAAAATACAATGCTAACAAAAGCTGCACCTTTAAAACGCAATTTAATTTTTGCCGATAAAATACTCTTGTCAAAAGATGTCGGATTTTTAGGGTCGAGTGGAAACAAATTTTATCTAAAATCTATGATGTTGACATGATGAAATCTAATATGTTGACATTGATGCTTAAAACAACAAGGCGAAAATTAGATTCAACGGACTAATTTCTGAAGAAATTAAAATAATTAAAGTAGTAAAGCGAGTAGATGCTAATTTCCGGACACTGTTCAACCTGTTCCTAGAAACAATAATCAGGAATGCAAAATTGGATATTACCAATCAACCACAAATAATAGTCCATGCAGATAATCTGACCATTATAGTAAACCCAAAGACGGCACTAATATAAACAAAAAAATTAAAAAAGGAAAATGCTTGGAAAAGAATGCCTCCTTTACTTTGGGACAGTTTTTTAGCATTTTGGCAAGGTACGTTACAAGTTTACAAAAAAATACCGCGAGAAGAAAAGACAGCTACATTTGGTATTTATAGATCTTAAAAAGGCATGCGATGCAGTTCCCAGACAAGAGGTACAAAGATGTATAAAAGAAAACTGGATTGCTAAGAAGTACATAAGGCTCGTGAAGGATATGTATGAGGTAATGTGCACCAAAGTAAGGACATGTGTCGGATTGACCAAAAGTTTTCCAGTAACATTTGGTTAGTATCAACAATCTTCCCTAAGTTCCTCCGCATTCCTTGTACCCTTGTCAGGACGTTGTAATACTCTTAAAATTATTGGCTTGCTGTTAAGCCTGCTGTTAGCTTGTGGTTAATATTATAATAATAATATACTATTAATATGTTAATAATAATAATATTATTATGGATGTACTGATAGGTTAGGTAAGGAAAGCTCCTTGGTCAATAAACTTTTTAGATTATATCGTGTTAGCAAAATTCTTAAAGGAAAAGTTGAAGGCATGGTATATGTAGTTAAAAAGAACATAAGTAATTCGGGAAATTGAATTTTTCGGGCAAAACTAACACGAATAGGAGGAATTAAATAACTTGGCTCCTGCATAACGAAAAATAAGACACTAGATTAAGAACTTGCCTACAGGATACAAGTGATGATAGGAAAGATATGCAAAAGTAAGTTTGATGAGAATTGCGATGAAGTATGGCGGTGAAGTTTAGCCTGTAAAGAAGGTTTAATAAAGAGAAATTAAAGGAGCTTAAACGAAAATGTAACCTTGTATATTGGTTAAGACTATAGGCAACAAGATAAGGAACGACGTAGTTGGGCAAATAGTCGAAGTAAGTACAGTTTAAAAAAGTTTCAATATCAGACGTTACGTCAGACGTAGAAAGCAATAATAGTACAAGATTTAAGAGCATACTAACAAGCAGAATATGTAAGTAACCACTGATTGGTACTATAAAAATAACTACAAACAGGCAATATCCAGAGGGATAAGGAGATGCAAAAAATCGCGAATACGAGGCATAACGTATTTTTCTACAACAATTTCGTTTTTAAACATTTTATCAGAATAGGTTACAAAATATACAGAAAAGGTGAACAAAGAATGAACTCCAACAGCTATTTCTTACCTAAAAAACTGTAACAAAGTGGCAAACGAAGTGCTGTGTATTAAACAAAATAATAATAAATATTTGACAAAATACAGTGTTGACCTTAAAGAGATGATTAGAACGAAAAAAGTACGTTTCACAAATGGCTAAACGACAGATCCCCAGAAACCCGCGCAAAATACTTTACTCTCAGATGACAACAAATCAAAAAATAAAGCTTGAGAGGAACAAATACTAGAAAAGAATGTGCAAATATATGCACAACACGATAGAGTATAACATCAACGGAAGCATGTTAAAAAATAAAAACCATTAGATATAATGAACAAAGTAATATTATCATACAGATAATAACATCAAATAAGTGGTTTATTATTTCACAAAATTATTGTAGAAAAATAGACCGGAGTAAATCTCACAAGACCCTGTTGCAATAAAACAAAGGAAGAAAAAATCACAGACGAGGATATAAATCCAGTATTAAAGAAAGCCAAAAACAACAAAGCTCCAGTACTAGTAAAGATAAAAATGGAACTGTTGAAGTATGAAGGCGCTAAGACTCTTTAATTGTTTAATAAAATTAAAGCAGTGTAATATATCGTACATGTTCATTATTTTTAAAAAAGGTTACAGAAGGTCAGCAAATAACTATAGAGGGATAAGTGTAATATCAAGGTAATACTTGTATGAAATATACAAAAATGATAATAGCACGTGGAAATTAAGGCAAGAAAGTACTCTATGGAGTAACATGAAATAATACAGTAACCAAACAATACAAAAAAAGGAATTTATTAAAAATCCTTTATTATAGAGCCTAATTTTTAATTAATTATCCTTTATAATCCTTTATTATATCCATTTATATTAAGAACCCAAACGGCTAAGTTAAAAAGACAAAACGTTTTCGGAATCCATATTCCATCATCAGTGTCTAAGAGTACATGAATGTAGCCAGTAAATATATGGGTAAAAACCCGTCAACAAATAATTAATTACATTTAGTTTACAAAATTTCCTATAATGGTTTAAGATGTTAAAGTTACCGATGGATTAGGTAACATGGCGACATATGACTCCACGTTGAAGTTGCTAGTCTTGAGACAGTGTGTCTACGAAGACTGTATGGGAGCAACTTCGTAGACACACTGTCTCAAGACTAGCAACTTCAACGTGGAGTCATATGTCGCCATGTTACCTAATCCAACGGTAACTTTAACATTTTAAACCATTATAGGAAATTTTGTAAACTAAATGTAATTAATTATTTGTTAACGGGTTGTACATGAACTCTTAGACACTGATGATAAAATATGGATTCCGAAAACGTTTTGTCTTTTTACCTTAGCCCGTTTGGGTTAATAATATATACCTTTTACAAGGATTTTTTAATAATGGTGTACAGCCAACTACCGGAACGTAGATTCCTTGCGGAAAAAACGGAATATTTTAGAGTATAGTGATGAATATTATCTTGTATGGGGCGGAAGTATGTCAAATGACAACATCGATACAAAATAAAAGAACAACACTTGAACTTGACTGTATAAAAAGATACCTACAAATCATCAGGGCAGAAAAATAAAAACAAAGGAAATATTGAACAGAATGGAAGATATAATATTTAATTATAAAAAGGTTCGAAAACACAGCCATATCGTGATACAAGTAGGTACAAGGAACTCCAGACCATAGGTGGAAAATAAAAAATGGTGAATTAATATTTTCAGGAAAGAAGATGAAGAAAAAGACTTGGTACAAGATAGAAAACATACGTATGAATTGCTCTGATAGATGTAGATTTCAGAGAAGGTGACAGGGAGACTAGAGTGCTGTGTTAAATGAAAACGGTGAACTTATAACGCAAGATAACCAGAAAGGAAAATTATGTGGGACAAAGGAAAGAGCTCCTAGAATTTAAGGAAAAGAAAGTTATAAAAAGCTAAAGACATGAAAGAACAGTATCATAAAAAAATTTGGAGAAAAAAGTTTAGATGGGCAAGACACGATAAACAAAATAAGTGTTCAATAAAAATAAGGAATATCAACCCCCCAAAAAGTTAAATCTTAGGAAGATAAACAAAAAGAAGAAAATTTTAAATTGCAAAAGAAAAAAATACTATTTACTTCATAGAACTAACGACATTAAGGTCGGGGTTTAAGATAAAATGTCCAAGTTCATAAATATATATGTATACTAACAAAACTAACTAACTAACTAGTTATAATGTTCCTCAACTATCAGCCCCAAATAGTAGTAGAAGAAATAACAAGCCCACAAAAAAAAGAAATTAAAAAAATAATAAAAGATATGAAAATTCAAAAAGCCTCGGAGAGTGCAACAATGTGGCAAAGAACATAATATGTAGGAGAGGCTTTATTAACCCAACTTAGTCAGCTAATAGTGGAAGTGTAGGATGCCGAAGAAATGCCTCAAGAATGAAGGTCTGTATGAAGTTGATCATAATTCCTATACAAAAAAAGGAAAATAGAACTAAATGCACAAACTATCTAGAAATATCCTTGTTAGAGATAATATTAAAATTGCTTGTTATACTAATTACAAAACGATTAGAAATATATGTAAAGAAGAACCTAGGAGAATACAAGGGAGAATTATGCTAGGGATCAACAACCGATCGAAATTTTTATGCCAAAACAACTCCTGATCAATTGCTATAAATACAACATTTTAGCACAAGTACTTTTCATTAATTACAGAGCCGTCTACGATGCAATTAACAGAAATAAATTCATAGAAACGCTAAAAGAATTTTAAATGTCAGAAAAAATAGTACGATTGTTAAAAATGACAATAATATGAACCACTTATGCTGTGAAATACATACTGTCTCAAAAGGAGTCAAAGTTTAAAAAGGTATTCGTCAAGAATACCCATTGTTTACCTTGCTATTTAATATAGTTCTAAAAAAAATTGTAAGGGTTAATGAGACAAATAGGAAGACACATAGATCTTAACGCACGGTAGTGGTTTATTGAAAGAAATAAAAAAGAACTGACAAATATAGCAAAGACTTATAATCGACTCGATAAGGCTCTAAAATGGGACTGAAAATTAATAATAATAAATCCAAGTACATGGAAATTTCGAACAAAAAACGAATAAACATCAGGGGCTTCTGTAAATTTAAAGTAAAGGATAGATCAGTTGTAGAATTCGAGGAGGTCGATAAATATATATGTAGTTAGGTACTCTTATTAATCAGACATGTAAAGAAGAAACAAAAATTAACCTGAAACTGACCAAGAGCAATAATAGATGTGCTGGAGCCATAAGCAAAATAATAAAGGCCAAATATATCTCGTAATACAAAACTAGAAGTATACAAAAGTATAATTAAACTCACAATACTATACGCTGCTGAGACATGGACTATGAACAAAACCATACAGAATAAATTAGAAGTATTGGAAAGAAAAATACTTCGCAGAATGTTTGAAGAAACTGTAGTAAAGGGAGAATGGAGAAGACTAGTGTGTAGTGAAAAAATGTAGACTATAATGGCTCGGATATCTAGAAAGAATCAAAGGTAAAACACTAGTCAATAATCTTGGTCGTAGAGTACCTAAGGGCCAAAGAAAGAAAAGAAGACCAAGAAAGAAATGGAGAGATGTAGGGATGGAAGATATCAGAGAGATTAGAATCAGAGATTGGAAGTTGACAGCTAAGAATAAAAAACGATGAAAATTATCCATGAAATAATGGATCTAAAGGGCTTGTTAACGCTATAAACACATACAAGAAGCGGAAGTATTTCAAATGAAAACATTGATATTAAACAAATAAGAAAATAGGAACAGTTGAACTGGACTTTATGAGGAAATATTTACAAATTACCAGAGGGAATAGAAGAAAAAAATAGAAAATATAAAACAGAATGGTAGTAGAATATTCAATTACGAAAAAGTTGACAAACACAGCTCTGCAGTAGTACAAGTACGTACAAAGAATGCCAGATGACAGGTGGCCAAAAAGAATATTAAACTAAAACCCCCAGGGAGAAGACATAGAGAATGACTTGGTATAAGATGGCAAACATACATAGAAAATGCTTTTAGAGATATACTTCAGAGAAGGTGACAGGAAAACTAGAGTGCTGTGGAGAACGAGAACAGCGAACTCATAATGGGAAAAAACCTGAAGAAGAACATAATAGAAAAGGCAAACTATGTGAGACAAAGGATAGAGCTCCTAGAATTTGCGAAAAAGAGAGTTAGAGAAAAGTTAAGAAGGATATGGAAGGAAAAGTTAGGATGAGCAAGACACGATGAACAAAAATGAGTGGTGAAGAAGAACAAGAAACAGCAACCCTCTAAAAGGAGAAATCTAAGGAAGATGAATAAGAAAAAGAAGATTTTAAATTGCAAATAGAAACAAATACTATTTACTTTATAGAACTAACATTAGGGTCGGAGTTTAAAGTAAAATGTCCACGTTTATAAACATATATGTATACTATCAAAAGTAAGTAAATTATGTCAACATTTTTATAAAGAAGAAATAAAGTATTAATATTTTAGAGTACAAAAGAGAAGCTCTATATTTTGTAAATAAATTTATGAGCCCTGAAGCTCAAAAAATGGCTCAAAATAATGCAAACACTATAAATTCATTTTTCAATATTTATGAGCTACCGGAAAGTCTTAAAAGTCCAACGTCACGTTTTGGGAACGTAATAAATATTCTCTAAAAAGCTATAAGTCCCTCAAATGAATAGAAAGCTTAATATTTATGATTTCTTTTCTTTTATACAGAAAATGAATTTCTCGGTTTGTCGAGTTACCTACGGAGCAAAAGAGAAACAAAAACTACTTGATTTAAATTTTTGTATTCAATTTCAAGTTATTACCTTGGTCTTATATTCAAGTAAATTAATATCTTTTAAAATAAAACTGACGATTTTGTCCTTCTGAAAGCCAAGACGTGGAAGAAAAATGCGACTAATGTCAGTGACATGAGAAATATTAATAAATCAAATTGGCTATAAACAGATCTGGGCCTGAATTTGACATAGGCGTGCAAAAATATTTTTTTAAAATCACTTTTACCACCTAACTCATCTAATTCCATGAAATTTCTTGTTGATAATACAAGATTATTTAAATGTCCTTGTTGGATCTGAGTTAAATAGTACCAATTCATTGTTATTTCACATAAAAAAAATTAATTTTTAGCAAAAAGTAGTACAATGGGCTGATCAAGAGTCAAAAATATAAAACATTGTGTAAAAATAAAAATATTTTATTTCTTCTTAATATAGGTACATACTTGGATATCTTCTTCTTCATGTATTATGTCCTTTCAGAATGTTGGTAACCATCATAGCTACCTTAATTTTATTCACTGCCACCTTGAATAGCATTCTTGTATTAACACCATACCAATCTGGCAAGTTCTTCAACCATAAGGTTCTTCTTCGTCCTGGACTGCGTTTGCCTGGTATTTTATATTGCATGATATTTTGTAGCAACCCATATTTGGGACCTCTCATTACATGTCCGAAATACTCCAGCTCTCTCTGCTTGATGCTTTTTATGATCTCAGTAGACTTGCTGAGACGTTCCAGTATTGTGGAGTTTTAAATCTTCTCTACCCAGAAAACTTTTAAAATTCTTCTATAGCACTACATTTCGAAAGCCTCAAGGCTTCAAGGCTTCAAGGCCTCAAGACCCATACGGACGCGGCCTTCAGGGCCGGGTGACACTTTTGGGAGAGGACCTTATTCTCAGGAACTCAGTTATCTACTTGGGAGTTCGTTTTACGAGAACTCTCAACTGGAAGGCTGACGTCCAAGAATCCCTTGACAGGATGAGAAAAAGGCTCAACCTCCTGAAAGTGCCAGCCGGTAAACTAGGAGGAACGTCCACTAACACTTTGTTGCACACCTACAAGACTTTTATCAGACCGATTATCGAGTACAAGGCATGCGTTTACCTCTCCCTGAGGAACCACGAACTTAATGCCATCACCGCCACAGAGCGTAGAATACTACGTTTCTGCATGAGAAAAGACTGGTTGTATCCATCAGCCCACATACACGCATTAGCTAACATCACGTCTATTAAGGACAGAATCCTAACCGTCAGTAGGAAGTATGTCCTAAGAACCATAGCTGGCTCGAACAACCGAGCAAAACAAACATTAAAGACACCTTGCACACATAGAGGGCAAATACTCACCAGGCATCCCGCCAAAAAAGTTCCATTCCCTCCAGCTAAACTTCTACACAACGCTGGACCTGAACTTCCTGATGAGTATTTTGATATTTTAGAATCTTTCCCCATATACTATCGCATATAAGCTGCGCACCAAAAACGCTGATAAATAGCCGTTCCTACTGTATGGCTGGTAACCCTGAAGTACCTCACTGCATGCTAGGCGACCCCAATTCTTGTGCGTTCAAGCTTCTTATCGATCACAAAATAAGCCACCTTCTTTTCCCCCCTTCTTCCTTAGCAGTTCTCTGCTTCTTAGGCCGCGTTTCGATCAGTTGACGTCTTATCTCGTAACCACCACAACTCCGTCAAAAAAAAAAAGGAGTTCCCCGTTCCTTGAAGAGGCGTAAGCCTAAACAAGGTTAAAACTCAAGGTTAGTAGTTAGTCAAGGCGATTTAGATCGATTTTATTCACAGTCTAGGACTTGGCACTATAAAGTAAGACCGAGAACACGTAGAAGCGAAGTAGGCGGATCTTCAATGCCAATTTTAGGTCTCTGTTACATAACACATGTTACACGATTCTAAAAGCAGCTCTAGCCAGCCCTATCGTAGATCTAATTTCGCTGTGACTTTCTGCGTTACAGTTTAATTGCGGTCCAAGGTAAACGATTTTATTAACTTGCTCAAGTTTGGTATGATTCACATATATAGACGGTTTTATATGCAGTTGTTTACTTATTACGAGTATTTTGGTTTTCCGTATGTCCAGATCCAGACCTGCCTAGTGTTTGCAGATCTTCTTAACTAGAAACTAGGAGTACTGTATCGTCCGCATATCGTAAATTATTGTTGACTTCGCCGTTCACAAGTATTCCTTTTTGTTTTTCAGAAAGTGCTTTTCTGAAAACTCTTTCGGAGTAAACGTTAAAAATCTGGGGCGGCAAGAGGAATCCCTGCCATACTTCTCTTTTAATATTGAGAGCCAGTGATTCTACAACATCTACTAAAACTGATGTTGTTTTATTTCAATATAAACTTTTAAATATCTCTGCCGTCGAAGACAATGTGTTTTAAAGCTTCGATCAATATGGAGTGCTTAACACAATCAAATGCCTTTTTAAAGTCAATAAAGCAATAATATATGTCTACATATATATTACGACATCTTTTTGAGCAAGCAGGCACATTCAGAAACCGAACTGAGTGTCATCCAGGTATTACTTGCATTTATTGTAGATAAGACCATGTATTACCTTTAAAAAAATATTCAATAAGTGGTTTAACAAACTGATGGTTCTAAGTATGTAACTAGTATAAAATTGTACAAAATAATCACGGTCAATACACAGAGTAACTTCACACTTTATACAAATCCAACGTACTTTTTAATGGCATAAGCGACATCAAAGTTGTTTGTCTATTTTCTTTGGAAAATGACTGCTTCCATCCATTAGTAGACTAATTGGTACAGATCCTGCTAATCTTTTTTTTAGAAAAAGTAGATTTTTCAAAACTTCTTAAATAATGACGTACTGCATCTCGTTGAAAAGCCAAAAGATCCATTTGTAACCTCCACGACTTAACAAAAGCGGAGTTGAGCATGTGAGAAAAATGGGCCACCACCATTTTTTACCTTGTACACTGACTTCATAGTTATTAACCGATTGGTCAAAGAGATCAACACCGCTCATTAAAGCATTGTATCACGAGAAAAGATTTGGTTGGGGTGCAGCCATTTTTCGTTTGGCAGCAGCACACCAACGATTCACTTTTGAAAGTGGTTCAATACTATCGTAATTTGATGCCATTGTGACCACATGGTTGTCCTCTCATTTTACAGAAAGTAGTAGACTTATTTTAGTGAAGCGATATTCGAAATATCTACGATTCTTCTTGTTCATTACAGAAAAGGTAACAAAGGACTTTTTTTATACGATTTTTTCTGGCTCTGTCTGTTGCCCTAAAGCCCTTCTTTTTAGTTTCCATCAAATTGTAGTTTGTAAAATAACTGTCAAAAAATACTTCGTAGTCAGTAAGGACAACAAAGAGATCAAGCATTTTTAGAACTACTTGTTATCCTAAAGGCAACGTTGCAACTTTTGATTTATCCACTGATGCTCTACAATATGTGTCAAAATTGTAGAAATAATCAGTTAAACTACAAATCATCCAGTCCTTGTACCCAAATACAACTTACGTGGAACGTGGAACAGTTCCACGTGGTTCTCCGAGTGCAGAGGTTCCCTCTCACCGGCTCTGGAACCCAATCGAGCCATGTGTTATCTATAGTCAAATTTAATTTAATACTGAACATCACAGTTATTTTATAACACAATGTACAATATTTCATAACTAAATGTAATTTAAAGGGTTTTTACCCTAATATTTTGGTGGCTCAGGCATTGTGACCTAGCATTTTCGATTTTAATAACCTGATGATGGACTGTGTGGTCCGAAAACGTTTGTTTTATTGATGTGGCCATTTTAAGGGTTTTTTAAATAAATATACCCATTTACAAAGATTAACGTCTTTTTGTTATACGTGGTATACAGCCAGCTACAGGAATTTTTCCTTGTGGATTTTAGTAAAAAAAAGTTTTACTTTAAATTTATATGAAAACATTTTAAAATTAGTCTTTGAACTTTAAAATTACTTTTTATACAAAATCAATAAAAGTTACCTTCATCGTTTTTGTCGTATAGACTTCATTTTTTTTTTTCTTTATTTGTATTAATTATTTAAAACCAAACCGAAAATAATATAAGGTTAAAATATTGAAAGAGTTAAAATATAAAGCAGAGTTATCTCAGCGCCAATATTTCAATCGCTAAAATTCAGATCGTAACTGGAGAACTTATACCTTTAACACATTTATGTAAAGAACATTTGCTACCTGTTTTGCTTTATAAAGTAAATAAACATTGAATTTACACCTGAGTGAAAAAATTTGCAGTCTGTTTATTATTCAGCTATATTTTCCTGTTGCAACTAAAAACTTTGGCAGGTTTTTAGCATGCATGGCACTAGCAGGCATAAAAGCTGTGTATTCTAATTTTGTAAAAATCGCATATTACCTTTTCCGCATACAGTTTGGAATTTTTCAGCAGCTATACGAGGCGGCAATACTAGAAATAAACATAAAAAATAGGTTAATGGTACAAATAGTAAAATATGTAGTCTATTTCATAGTTTTTGACGTGTTGGTTATAACTTCATATGAGATAAAGATAGACATTGTTTTTCTTACTGGCGAATCTAAATGTATTCAATAAAATTGACTAATATTCATTTATTCACTTCGAAAAGTTTAAAATTTGTGACAATAAATTGTAATTTTGTGCATATACCTTTGAAAATTTACATATTTAAAACTATAAATAGTTTACAGTTGAGAACTTTATTTATAAGCTTTGTGGAAGTTGAACTTTAAATATTATGGCAAAAGTTTAAGTTAGAAACTCTCAGACGTATATTTTGTTTCCTTGAAAAATCTTATTTTGATATTGTTTATCGGATCGAAAACTATCAAAGTTGTTTTGTCTGAGTTAGCTTTAAGGTACAATTTCAGGCACCATTTTATAACAAAGTAAGGACGTTGTCAACTACACTGCAGATATTTCGTTCATATCTTTCAATGTCATTTGCCACTCAGTCACACACAATTTATATTACTTCCTAAAGTAAAAATAATACTTCATAAAAAGGAAATGATAATAATAATAAAATTAATAATTAGTGGTAAAAAAGTTAAATCATTCAGACTAAACCGAATTGCAAATTATTAAAGATGGGATTTCTCAGGTGTATAACTCTTCAAAGATATGTAGGATTGTCGCAGGTTCAACGCCTTTCCTTGGTAATGCATTATTTATTTAGTTATTTATTTCAACGGTAGAAATATTTACAATAAAATACAACAAATGGTGAAATGTAAAGATCATGTACAATAAACATCAAAACAATAAAAAAGAAACAATTAAACAGTAAAAATTTATACATTTAAACAGTATCTCAAATCACAGAGGTTAAAAAAATATATCACATAATATGTGATATATGATATGTGACGGTAAAGAAGTAGCTAACGAATAGAAATAGTATTTTAGGGACCTAAACATCATACAGAAAAAAACAGCACCAAGAAGAGATTTACATCACAGCGGACATGCCCGTTAAAAATCCTTTATTTGAAGAAACACAAAAGGACTTAAATAAGCTGAACAAACACAAAGCTCCGGGTACGGACGAGATATTAGCAAAACTACTGAAATATGGGGGAGGCGCACTACATTGCCTAATCCACAAGCTAATAACGCACGTATGGTTAAAAGAAAGGATACCAGCACGATAGAAGGAAAACATAATAGTGCTCATTTTTACAAAAAAGGATACAAAACAAAATACGCGCATTAGCTACTTTGCACAAGTAAGTACATAAGACAAACTACATCTTGGGACCTCAAGTATGTACAATGTACGTACTTTGCTGTACGAAGTACGTACTTAATACGTACATAAGACGTACATTATCCAATTTATGGTACATACCTAGTACGTACTAAAGGTACGTACCTAGTACATATTGAAGGTATGTGCCTAGTACATCCTATATACTAATATTATGTACATACTATACACACTTACGATGATTTATGTAAATAAAAGTAAATATAGGTAAATGTATCTCTATTATTTTTTTAAATAAATATAATTTTTATTTTGATTCCTTATTTTTGAAAGTTTTTAAGCGATCCCCGGCTCTCCGCAATTATCATCCAATTTCTTGCTCCGCCACCTTCTTATCACTACATTTTTGACTAAAAAACACTCGACTGAATAAGATATCAGAAAACCACACTATAACCACCAACAACAAAAATAAGAGAAAAAAATCTAAACGAAACTGTGTTGCAATGAATTATCACATTAAAACTGTAATCGAGGTGGACAATCCCTTATGTTAACCTAACTTAATAAATATGCTTTGTGGTTATGTTAACCTAACTTAATAAATATGCTTTAGCTTTTCTTTCTTATGGTACATACTTAAGACGTAATAGTACGTACTCTTCTGTACGTACTGGTATGTACCCCAGTGTACGTACTTAAAACATGCATTCTACATTATGTACGTACGGTACCAAAATTGTAAGTACTCAAAACGTACTGTGCAGTTTGTGTATAGAGGCTCTTAAACACGGCATATAAAATCTTTTCAAACATCATTCTTAGTAGACTAATACCTTATGTTGAAAATGTCGAATATCAAGCTGGTTTTAGGGCAAACAGATCAACAATAGATCAACTATTCATGCTGAGACAGCTTCTAGAAAAAGGGATAGGAGTATAACAGACCCATATACAATCTTTTCATAGACTTTTAACAAACATTTAATAGCGTAGAAAGAAGCCAAGTATGGAATGCTATGGCGGAGTCCTCAATACCAAAGAAACTCGTTCGGATGAAGTCTGTATGGAGGGTGGAATATCTAAAGTACGCGTAAATAATAAACTGTCTGGCAGCTTTCAAATTAACGGTTGAGTCAAGCAGGGTAATGCGTTATCTCCACTTCTTTTTAACCTTGTATTGGAGAAAGCCATGAGGTCGGCCTAAATAAAAACAAAATTTTTATCGGTTCAATGTCCCACGCTGCTACTCGCATATGCAGATGACATAAATCTATTTAGAGACTCCATTCTATCCACGAAAGACATCTTCAATAAGGTGAAAGGAGCAACAAGTGAAGTATGGCTGAAGATTATTGAAGAGAAGACAAAATGTTTATAAATGGAACGGCACGAAGAGACAAAATAGGAAAAATATGAAGGTGAACACCTTTGATTTCGAAAGAGTACAACGTATTAAGTATCTGAGAGCCGTAATCACAGCTGACAACAATGTTACTAAAGACATAAAAGACAGAATTGAATCTACAAACCGCTGTCTATTCGCACTGGATAAACTCATAAAATCAAAAAATCTTACAAGAAGTTTAAAGATCAAAATCTATAAATCCATCGTCAGACCTGTAATAACATACGGATACGAAACGTGGACCATGACCAAAGCAAACGAAGAAAAGCTCAGATGCTTTGAACGAAAAATACTAAAATTTTGGGACCTCATCATGACATCACCACAAACCAGTATAAGATCAGAACCAATATCGAATTAAAAGCACTCCACAATGATGCCGATATCGTCCAAGAAATTCAATCACATCGACTGCATGGGCAGGCCACGTGCACAGACTGCATAACGAGAGACTTTTAAAATTGGTATGAGAGGAGATTCCCATAGACAGAAGACCACTCATTGAAAATGAACATTCCATTTGACTCTAGGTTGATGAAAGACCGAACAAATTGGAAAAAAATTGTACAGTCAGCCAAGACCTACCCAGAGCGCTACGTGATGATGATAATTTACGTGAAATAAACTTTGGGTATCTAAAAAGACAGAGGAATAGTACCCTTATTGAAAAACAATAAATCATTTTATAGCCCAGAAAGTATCTAAAACAAATAGCAGAATTTTGAAAAGAAGGAAAAATACAGATGAAATAGGGTTAAATGAAGAATTAAAGGCAGGATTTAAATTTAAATAATTTAAATCAATCGTAAACAAAAGACAAGCTTTCCTAGGTGATTTGTTGACAGGTTGTAAAGAACTATCTGGAAAGGGAAAACTCTTTATTATTAGCCATATTGGTAGCTACTCAGTTTTTGTTGAAGGAGGTTTAGATACATTTGTTTCTGAAAAGACTCAAAATTAATATTAGGAAATGGATGCAGATTATTATAAAATACAGTTTTCAGATATTCTGTTAAAAATCGAACCATTACCTGTTATTGTTATAGATAGCGCTATTAGATAGATAGCAATAAAGTCCTGTTTATGAAAAGGTGCGCTGTTATATTATACATTTATACATAATTATACATTTAGCTTGCTTGTATAAAAGAAATTTTTGACGACTTCTTTTGGACATGTCAATACATTTTGTAAGTCAAAACTCAGTACTGCGGTACCATTTTCAATATCCGTCCATTTCTCTTCTTATAATAAAATAGTTTCTTGCAAGTGTTTTTCATATTTCTTTTCCTTGTCTATATTAAGGGTGTTTTCTTTCTTCAGGCAGTCTATTTCAGCACATAGGTCACGTAGATCTTTTGAAGGTTTATTAAATAAATAATTAAATTCGGTGCAAAATATTTTGCAATAAATATTAAGTTTTACTGGAGTCAAGTCTTTCTCCTGTATGAAATTCTCGTACACATTTTACATTGTTGCAGTGATAGGTCACCCTCCACATATTTTCTTTCCGTATCAGCCCTACAATGATGGCTTTCTGTTACAGGGAACATATTAATGTGCTCTCTAACAAGATTTGCAGTTGCATCTGATGTAACTTTTTTTCTATTCTTTCCCTGAACACTTTGACGAATTGTGTTATACTTATACCTAGTATTCCGTAGTAAAACTGTTTGCAAACCTGTATTTTGTTATTTAAAATAAAGAAGAATTTAAAGGTTTTAGTTTTTTTTGAGTTTTGCGCATTTTTTCTTTTCTTCTTCGCTGTGGAACACTTATTTCATGTGTGCTTAAAATAAACATCCTTTTTTCTGTGCTACTAAGCTTGTAATAATCAGAAAATAATTTTTTTTAATAAATCAGAAAAAAAAATAATCTTTTAAATAATTTTTTTCTGTGTTCTTCGCTTATATTTTTGGCGCATTTATAAATGCATTTTTCGAAGCAGTCTTAATGTGTATTTATCTCCCTTGCTGGTGTTAACTTCTTTTAGTAAAGAAATGTATTTTCTTCTTCTTCTTTTTGCATCATAACCCTGGATGGGCCTTTGCCTGTCTGGCTATGTCCTTCCATTCAGATATCTCTTGTGCCCTTCTTCTCCATTGTCTTATGTTCATTGTTTTCAGGTCGTCTTTCACGTCATCCAACCATTCTGGGCCTTCTTTTTTTTCGCCTTCCTATGGGCTTTCATTGTAACATTTTCTTTGTTGTTTTTGCATCGTTTTGTCTCTGCACCACATGTTTCAGCCATGACAGTCTTTGACTTTTCACAAATCTTACAATGTCATAACCTTCATTTAACTCATTAACCTCGTCGTTTCTCCTGATTCTCCATGTGCCATCTTCCTCTTGTACCGGGCCATATACTTTCCTCAGTATTTTTCTCTCGAATGTCCTGAGTTGGGCTTCATCTTTTTTCGTCATTACCCAAGTTTCACGTCCATAGGTTACTACGGGTCTAATCAGTGTTCTGTAGATAGTCATTTTGGTTCTTTTGTCTAATAATTTCGATGTCATCAATCTTTTATTAGCATAGTATGTACGATTACCGCTGGAAATACGTGCATTAATTTCGCTACTTACGGAGTTCTTCTGATTGATTTCTGTGCTGGGATATGTAAAGGCATCCACTCGTTCGATAGTATAGTTTTCTATTGTGATATTATTTTCATTGTCAGTTATTTTTTTGACT
Organism: Diabrotica balteata; assembly: GCA_918026665.1. Lineage (NCBI taxonomy): Eukaryota > Metazoa > Arthropoda > Insecta > Coleoptera > Chrysomelidae > Diabrotica > Diabrotica balteata. Next base: position 139,963,235 of record OU898278.1, read on the forward strand.
GTCATATTCTTCGTTTTTGCTTCGTTTATTTTGAGACCTCTTTTTCTTGCTTCAGGATCAATTTGTTTGAACACTTTCATTAGTCGTTGCTAATTCCTACTAATGATGGCTACATCGTCTGCCTAATATGCAGTAATTTGTACTGATTTGGTGTTTATATGGCCGGTTATATTGGTTTTTCTGATGACTGCCTCAAGAACTAGGTTGAACAGCATGGTTGATAGGGCATCTCCTTTTCTTACTCCCATGTTGATGTTAAACAGGGGAGTCAGTTCTTCATCTACTCTGACTGCGGCTTTTAAACCCTGCAACGTCATTTTTATGAGGCTGATGTATTTCTTAGGTATACCTAGATTACAAAGTTCTTCCAGCATTCTGTCTCTTTTCACACTATTAAAAGCTTGTTTAAAGTCTATATACATATTATATAGGTCTATGTCGTATACATAAGCTTTTTCTTGTGTCGTTCATAGTATGAATATGTTACCTGTAGTGGCTCTATTTGGTCTGAATCCATTTTGATAATCACCAATTGTATTTTCGGAGTATCCTAATAATCTATTGTAAATTATACCAGAAAGAATTTTGTATATTACATTTAGCAATGTAATTGGCCTATAAATCTGGCATTCTCTTTTATCTCCTGTTTTATATATTGGCTGTATGAGGCCAACTGTCCATTCCTCTGGTATTTGTTCCTTCGTCCATATTAATGTAATTAGGTAATGGATTCTTTCCTAAAGTTCGGATCCTCCATGCTTTAATAATTCTGCCGAAATTCCGTCAGTTCCTGGTGCTTTATTATTTTTAGTTTATTTATTATCTGAACTACTTCTTCATAACTCGGATTTTCGATGTGCAGCTCCGCCGTATAATATATTGTCTCGTTCTGATCATTTTCGTTGTCTGCATTTAGATTTTCTTCGTAATATTGTTTCCATCTCATTATAATTTTTTGCTTCTCTGTTAGTAGTTCTCCATCCTTGTCTTTGCATATCGTTAGTTTTGGTCTAAATGACTGTGTGCTTTCTTTTATGCATTTATAGAATTTTCTGCTTTCGCGTCTGTTGTTATGCTTTACGATTTCTTGTACTTGTTTTTTCATAGCCTCTCTTTTCTTTCTTCTGAATATTCTGGTCGCTTGTATTCCTTTTTTCGTTATAAATCTCACTGCTGAAAGAAATGTATTTTAGCCCTCTATAAAAATTTTGTTTGTTAGTATATCAGGCCCAACGCTCGGTATTTCTAGATCTCTTTCTAGTACGTTTTTTTTGTAAACTGTTATTATTTTTCTGCAGTTAATTTTCGGATTTTTTTTTTTATATAGCTGTGTGCATATTTCTTTATTTCCATTGGAAAAATCGTCTTTTACTGGAATTGTTTGTTTTCTACAGATATAGGTAAATCGAGTTATAAAATTGATGACAGTTTCTATAAACTACATAGGACCGTGTTATTTTGAGTTTGGAAAGTTCACTAAATTTGTTTAACATAGGACTATGTTGCATTATTTTCATATTTTCATAACATACACCAATGATTTTCTTTTAATTTTAGAGGATTGCATGCATATATTTTAGATTTACAAAGTTCTATGGGTGCCTTATGATACATAGAACTTTGTTATATTAAAATTGCTGATTTTTAATTTTTTACATATACCCTTGTAATACTCAATCAGAGAATGGTCTAAAAATGGGTTCTACAACTGTCATTTGTTATTTGGTTGTCAAAAAAATTTTAAACTTGATTATTTTATACAGAAAAATTACAAACAACTTTGACAACAACAACAAGATGGAAAATCAATAAATTCAACAGGATTGTGTGATTTTTGGAGCTGCTTGGTTAGATTTGCATGGACATCTATGGAATATAAACCACCTAGTAAACGAATGCATATATATTCAGTCCCTGAAAGAGATAAGAATAATACCTACTCATGAATATTTTATGAAATTTTGGACGTTATTAATTTAAATATTTTACTCAAGGGTTTACGGAAATTTTGAATGGATTTACAATTAATTGTTATATTCCTTTCAATACAGTTAAATTTGTAAAAAAACATCTCCTCGATATCCTCCTTCGTTTTGTGTTATATATTAATCGCAAACGATTTTATGATGATCGTTTAAAAATTAAATCTAATTTGTTTTTATGACAATATCAACAAATTGTTTGAACTTCTCCAATATATTTTCTTTCTTTGGCTTTCTTTGGTTTATTCAAATTTCTTTAAATTATGCCATTCATTTTCGAATATCCCATTATGAACACAATAAAAACGTATTGAAGAAATTTTACAAGACAATATTTAATATTCTAATTTATATGTTTATCATCTAACAGCTTTGTTAGATGAATTGAATCATAATCAATAAGTTAAGATATTAAAAAGTTTTCGCTAAACAGAAAAAACTGCAGAAAGGGTAACCCACCCAATTGTTAGCACTAGCCCAATTATTGGTAGTGGACATTTTATTTTTAAAATTAATTAAGAAGCAATTCACTGTAAGTACTTACTTTTATAATGATCTGGCAACATGTATTATTTATGGTAGAGCATAGAATACTATAATCGTCAATATCCTGCTAACTACTAGAGAGTGAAGATTAGAGTTAAGTTATCCTTACATTTTCCCTGATTTCAGTAAAGCATCATCGGTGTTTGAGGTAAGTTGATAATTGTAATATTGGCTGTGACAACTAGAATGATATATAAGGTTAATTTTTAGATTACATTTTACCGTTTTCTCGTTTTTATGCTTATTTTCTACATAAGCATAATTATTTTTGTTAATGTCAACAATTGGATGTCATATTATACCAAATGCTAGTTATTGGCAGTGCTGCCAATAATTAGGTAGCCGAGGTATTTATTTACATTTAGTGATTGGCACCTTTAACTTTAGGAAGAAAAAAATGCCTGAAGTATAAAATAAAAGCAAATATACAAAAAAATATAAGGAAAAACGTTTTATATAAAAGAAAAAAAAAAGAAGCTTTACAGGAAATAATAAATGGCCAGCCAAAGGCAACGTTAGCAGTTAAATATGGGATACCCAGAGCTACTATACAATTTAGACTAAGCAAACAATTAAAAAAAGTAATGGTTCAAATACTTATTTAAGTATTTCTGAAAAAACTGTATTAGAAAAATGGGTAGTAGATTGTCAAAGAGAAGAATTTCCGAAAAGAAAAAAAGACATCCAAGCTTGTATTAAGTCATTTTTGGATCAGAACCCCGAACCAAATCCAAATAAAAACAATATTCCTGGGGGATCATTGGTATCAAGCGTTTACAAAAAGATACCCTAATTTAACAAATAGAATTTCTGAAGCTGTAAACAATACCAGTAGAAAAGTGTCAGAAAATGATTTAAAAAGTGGTTTAGTATTATACAAGAACATTTAATGGAAAAGAACTATTTTGACATTATTTCTGATCTTGGCAGACTTTACAACAGAAATGAAACTTATTTGGCCCTTTGTCCGAAAAAAGATAGGGTTCTTGCACTAAACGGTTCCAAAAATGTTTATCATAGTGATCAAGGCCCATCGAAAACAAATAATAATTTAATGTTTACTAATTAATCTTCTGCTGTGAGAGTTACAAACTCACTAATGATCGTTTATGCTTATAAAAAAATACCCAAAAGTATGGCAGAAGGTGTTCCAGATGGGTGGAGTATTGCTACTAGTGAAAAAGGTTGGATGCAAGCAGATGTTCTTTATGATTATATATCTAAGATATTATATCCTTATTTAGTAAAACAACATGTTACATTTTTTCAATTATAGTGTTTGTAGACAAAACACATTTAAAATACCAACTAAGTCAACTATGTACAGAACTCGAAATAATCTTAGTGGCATTATATCCAAATGCCACTAGAACTCTTCAACCCGCCGAGTTTTAAGACACTTAAAAATGCGTGGAAAAGAGCTTTGTTGAATTGGAAGAGACTAAGTTCATTTGAACAACTATGTAAGAGTAACTTTGCTCTAATTTTAATAGAAGCGGTAGATACTTTTAAAACAATCGGCTATCTTATGTGGTTGTAAAGTGTGTGGTCTCTGTCTTTGGAACGTGGATAGTATTGACTACAGCAAAAGCCTAGGTAAAAAATATATTGTAGATAAATTTGGCGAAACCATAACCAAATCAATCAAATTGACTAGTTTTTGCAACATATACGATAAAGATACTTTTTCTACTCTCTTACTAGTAAATTGTATATTACCTACTATTTGGATGCTAAGTAAATGCATCATAACAGATACTGACACGTAATGACTAGCTCGTAATAAAAAAAATTACGCTTCAGTTTTATAAAAATGTGTAATATCACATAAGCCTCGTAAGTCAGTTGGTCGAGTTACCATGGAAACGAATTAACAGCCGTTATTTTGACAGATTAAAAATTATTAATCTGTCAGTGTAAATATAGTGGTAATTTAATTTTTATTTTTATAAACGAAAATAATGGTAGAAAAAGTATAGTACACAACTTGAGTTGTAAGCTTATTACATGCTTGTAAAGTTACTGTGCTCGCCGCTACGCGGCTCGCGCGCAACTTTTTTACTCGCATGTAATAAGCTTCTTACAACTCTCGTTATGTAATATACTATTTTCTACTCTCTTACTAGTAAATTGTATATTGTCTACTATTTGGATGCTAAGTAAATGCATCATAACAGATACTGACACGTAATGACTAGCACGTAATAAAAAAAATTACGCTTCAGTTTTATAAAAATGTGTAATATCACATAAGCCTCGTAAGTCAGTTGGTCGAGTTACCATGGAAACGAATTAACAGACGTTATTTTGACAGATTAAAAATTATTAATCTGTCAGTGTAAATATAGTGGTAATTTAATTTTTATTTCTATAAACGAAAATAATGCTAGAAAAAGTTTAGTACACAACTTGAGTTGTAAGCTTATTACATACTTGTAAAATTACTGCGCTCGCCGCTACGCGGCTCGCGCGCAACTTTTTTACTCGCATGTAATAAGCTTCTTACAACTCTCGTTATGTAATATACTATTACAGCTCTTAAACGATGCCAGAAAAAATGGAAACTCTATGGAATAACACTAGCAAAAGTTACAGGGTACTACTTAATCTATTTAACATTTTACATCCAAATAATTCAAATAGTGAAGAAGGCGATAATTCACAAATTTTAATAGATGAAATGTTTTTGGAAGATATGTCTGTAGTAGATATTAGCGAGAGAGCAGCGATGACTTTAACTTACTATATAGAATATGTACCTGTTGTTTTTTTGAAGAAGTTTTTGGATAAAATACAATGGTGGCACAAAGTTTAACACTTTTCTCAGAAAATACTCAAGAAACAATTACAAGATCCGCTGCCATTTCAACTTTTGATTCAGTTCCCTCTACTAGTCAAAACGGGCGTAGGAAATTTCGACACTAAGCAGGTAGCGACTAAAATTGAATGGCAATTTTCGACACCAGCCCCAATTCCCGTTTTTATCTTACAGGTATATTTGACACCAAATAAATATAGCTGCGACATAAATAAAATACCATAATTAATTTATTTATTTATTTTAATAAAAGTAATGTGCATTTTATTTCTTTATAACTGTAATAATATCTAAATATAATACAACTAGTACCTAGTATACTAGTATAGTAGTAATTCTATAAAATAAGAGCAGTAACATGGAAGGTTGTTTGCCTTGGTCCAAAACTGCCGAACGTAAGGGAATACGTAATAACCAAATATCTAGTTTTGTAATTTCTTCTTAAAAAGGAGCGAACAAAGGTAAAAAATAAATTTAAACGATTTCTAAAAAGTTAAGAAAATTTCTTGAAAGGAAAACGTGTTAAAAGGAATAATATAAAGGAATAATAAAAAGGTTAAGGTACTCAAAGAAACATCTTTATTTCAGCAGAAACCTAGTATTTTAGAGAACTAGTCTCAGTGTTGCCATCTGATCAATTGTTTATTTACCACCTCTATAACTAACCTATTGTTTTTATATTATTCGTTCTACATAATTATGGTGGCGTAGCATAGTGCAGAATATTTTATACGATGTATTTATAAATGTAATTCCTTTGTTGTTAGAGCTTTCTTACATGTCCATTTTTGTATGTAGTGCAAAATATAGGAATATTATTGTCACTGGAAACGGTGTACTGTATCCATATTTCATATATAAGCTAGTGTAGTGCTATGGTATTATGGTATTATGGCTAACTTGTAACGTTATAAACGTAACATCTTTATTATTATTTTGTTTTAACTTCTTTATTAATTTATTAGTTCCTTTACCTTCAGTTTCTTTTTTACTATTTTTTTTAAGTAGTTGCGCACTCTCTCTTTCTTTTCGGTTGAATAAATATTCGCCCTCTCTCTTTAAGTCCGCTAATAAATATTCTGTTTTATGTTGACAGAAGAGCTAATTCCATAATAGGCATATCTCCATGACATCTGTGCTAAACTTCATTTTTACCTCCCTACTTTCTGTTACTGTCAATCAACTTTTCTAATCGTGCGGGGAGATTATTTTTTGCCTGTTAAAATTTATAAAAGAAGGCAAAAATTAATATAAACTTCATTTTATCGCCTGTATAATTCTCTTGGGATTATTGATTTTATTGGAGAATTTATTGGGTTTATTGGATAATTTATTACAATTCTATGGAATGGTTTATGGAATAATTTGAAATTTATTGGGCTAATCAACCGCAGCTGTATGTAAGACCTACCCACATGATCTGTAGATGGCAACAGGACCTAACCACAAATCTAGATACAATATATAATTAGAAGCAAGCAGCCCATCTATGCCATAACTATCAGTTGCAAATTTGTTACCAGCTAAGTGTTAATTATTTAATTTATAGTTTTAGACAAGACGGATTTACACTTCAAAGACTGAGCTAGGCAAAGCATAGACGATAAGCTCCCAATATTGATTGAGCTATTATTTTATAATAGTATTTCAATTCTCTTTGTTAGTCTTATCGTTACAAACTCTTTTTTATAGTTTAGCTGGGAGATTATCTTTCCAAGGTGATTTGGTTTTGACTAGCTTTTTAAGTGCATCTTAAACTTTAAGAATTTTTGGTGGTTTCTTCTTTCTCTTCCCTCTCATCTGTTTACTTATTTTATTTCTCTTATCTTTCAGGATTTGTTTTTCTTTCTTTATATTTTGTACATTTTATCGTGATTTATATTCCTCAAACAAGAACCCAGATATCACTACAAAGGAAGATCTTAAGAGTAAGATAATGAATGTCAACTCATAAATACTCCCTTACATAAAATCCTTTGAAATAAAACAAAGCTACGGCACAACTAAAGAACAATAAGGCCCCGGGCCCAGATGGAATACTTGTAGAAATGTTAAAAGGGGGAAATGAAATTATTCTCGATGATATGATATGATCAATGATGAAATTTTACAACTTATTGTAGAGGAGACTAACAGAAATTCTGTGCAAGTAAAAATTGCACAACGTTATAGCAGATCATCCAGAATTTATGCATGGAAACCTACCAATAAAGAAGAAATTTTAAAATTTTTGGGTTTTGTTATGTATATGGAAGTTGTTAAGCTTCCCAAAATTGCTGAATATTGGAGTAAGTCACCATTGTATAATTTTACTTTTATTTCTTCTGTAATGACTAGAAATAGATGTCAGCTTCTTTTGAGATTCTTGCATTTTACTAATAACACAGCTGCTTTACCAAACGATCGTTGCCATAAAATTAGAAAATTATAATAACGTTTTGCCCAACAATGTAATCCTGGCTCAATACTAGTTGTTGATGAAAGTATGATTCCCTTTCGAGGAAGACTACTTTTCAAACAATATATACCTTCAAAGCCTCACCACTATGGCTTGAAACTGTTTAAATTATATAATCCTGCAGGTTATACTCTAAAAATGATTATGTATACCGGAAAATGGCTAAAAAGGGCAGGATTTATCGGGAAAAATTGTACTAGATTTAGCAAAAGACTATCTACAAAAGGGAAGAGTTTTAATAACTGATAATTACTATAAGTCTGTGCCTTTAATAAAACAATTATTAGATGTTAATAGTCACTTATTAGAGACACTACGTGAAAATAGAAAATATATTTCAGAAGATATACTTATCGCAAAATTAAAAAAGGAAGATATACTTATCGCAAAATTAAAAAAAGGAGAGATAATTGCAAAGGAACATCGTGGTGGCATTGTAATAGGCAAATGGCATGATAAACGTGATGTCCTCTTTTTGACGACCAGACATGGAATCGACATGAAAGAGACAGGTAAACATAAGAACGATAGTGTAGCTATAATTAAACCTGAAGCAATTATAGACTACAACTAAGGAAAAGATGGTGTTGATGTCTCAGATCAACTCGCAAGCTATTTCTCACCTTTGAGAACATGTGTTCGCTGGTACCATAAATCTGCAATTAAAGTTTTATTGAATACGGCTGTCATCAATAGTTTGATAATATACAATTCCTTCAACACACCAAAACAACAAGTTATCTCATATCGGGAAATGCTAATCCTAAGTTTAGTCAATTACAGTCCGATGCCTAAGCCTATTACTACTGTAACGCATATGCTTGTTACAGTTGACGCCAAAACTACAAACGATAGGAAGAAGAGAAAACGTTGTAACCAATATTACACTGAAACAGTTGCAACAAAAGGCAGCAAAGAAGCTCAAAAGAAACTCAAACTTGTTTCTACATTTTGTAATGTTTGTGAAACATTTTACTGTGTGACATGTTTCACTAAAAAGCATTAAGTTGTTCACGATCACCGGTGATACTAGTAGCACATACGTATGTAATATGTTAGTGCAGTGCCATTAGGATCACCCGTGATCTTGCTATTTTTTTCAAAAAAATTTGTAAGAATGTAAACTTACATTGCATTATTAACCATTTGTATAAAATATTGTTTCGTAAGAATTTTTCACTTTGGCACCTGGTGAACGTACCTAACACTCTTATGGTGGCAGCCAATGTGTTGAAGCTTCGCAGGACATATTGCCTGACTAAAGGATAAAAGATGGAACCACGAAATACAACAATGGAGATGATGATTAGGAAAAAGAAGCAGAGGAAGACCACAAATGAGATGAGCTGATGGCATTAAGATGATCGGAAGACACAACTGAAAGCAAGTGACACAAAATAGATAAAAGTGAACTGATTTGGGGGATGCCTATGTCTAAAGTTGGATTACTTAAGGCTGAAGAAGAAGAAGAAGGTATTGAGTATCCAGTTGAAATGTTCCATCGATTTAATCAATTGTCATTTTTGTTAAGAGGTCAACATTTAAACTTCTGCATTTGTTTGTAGTTGCCTAAAAAATATTATTTTCTGTTTATGTTGATATGCGTTATATTAACATGTGTTACCAAGAAAGTATGAAGAGATTTAGCATTCTTCAGACATGTTAATGATTAATTAATTCTAATATTTTAAAATTGTTTCATTGTGTTTATTTTTTATCATAAATAAATTATGAACAAATGTTTATTTTTTAATACCTTATCTATTTTTCTTTATTTATAGGATTCTAAAAATCAATAATCCATATATAAACGTCCTTGATACACTTTTGACATTACTGAGTTACTCGGAGTGATGAATTAAAATATCGTCAATCTTTGGATCCGAAATCTGTCTTGGTAATCTATTTTTTCCTTTAACTTTGTTTTTAGGTCTGTTTTAGTAGATTGAATTCTAATTATTGGATTTATTTTTGAATTACTTTAAATGTAATGTATGTCACAAAAGTTTTGTGCAACATTTTAATAATATAAATTTAACAGTATGTATTTGACGTAAAATCTGATTACCGTGCTGTTAAGTTTAAATTAAAACATTGAAGCCATTAAATTAAATTTCTTTTTTCTCATTTGTCATAGTTGGAAAAATTGCGTTAAAAATTCTTTGTATTTTTTTCTTTGTTGGATAGTGACCTAAATGTCAAATTGTTACTATTTTTCTAGTTTAACGTAGATATCGTGCGACAATTTTTAAGAAAAGAGCTGAATAAAAAATTAAATATCATGTTTCAGCTTAGAGAGAGTAAAGTAAATTCGTTATATAGGGCAACTAATAACAGGTTAATACAATTAAAAAAAAATAATAGTTTGTTACACTGTTAGTTACATAGAAACATTCCGTAAGAATATCTGAGACGGATAATAAAAGATTAGGTCGTAAAATGATGTATTTTATAGACCCGACATATTGAAATTACCTTTCATGTCATTAAATATCTTCTTTGTTGAGTGCCGTCTCCCTACGGTGGTTGGCAATCTTAATGGCTATTTTTATTTTTAAACTTGCTGCTCTTAACAAATCAATTGACTTACATTGATACCAATCACGTTGATTATTTAACCATGAGTTCTGCATTCTACCAACAGATCTTTTTCCTTGAATCTTTCCTATATTATGAGTCTCAAAATTTCATATTTTGGTCCCCCTATCACGTGACCTAGGTATTCCAGTTTTTTGGTTTATATAGTGGTGATTGGTTCTGTTCCTTTACCAACCCTCTCTAGTACTTCTTCATTTGTAATTCTATTAGTCCATGATATTTTTAATACTCTCCGGTATAACCAGAGTTCGAAAGACTCGATTCTTTTAAATTGCATTTTTTTTAATGTCCAAGTCTCAGCTCCATATATTAATATTGAAAATATATGTGAATCGTACATAGTCTGATCTCCAAATTTAGATTTTTGCACGTTAGGAGTGGCTTCATTCGTATAAATCCTGATCTGGAAATCTGCATTCGCCTGTTTATTTCTGCAGTATGATCATTAGTTTCATTGATCAAAGTTCCCAAGTACTGATATTTTTTTACTTGTTCTATCACATTAGCATTCATTGTCAATTGGTGATGTATATTTTGTGGTCTTTGTGTATTTAGCATGTACTTCGCATTTTATCGTTTATAGCAATTCCCATCTCAGCTCTATTCATACTTAAGCTTATCGTAAGTTATTAATTAATTTTTCGTTAACGGTAACTCCCGATTTTATATTTTTATGCGTGCTTTGGAAAATTTCTTCAGAATTTAAGTTAAACAAAAGTGGCAATAAAACACATCCCTGTCTAGCTCCTCTACAGATCTTCGTTTCTTCATTTCTTTAGTGTTGCCTATCAATTTAAACTGTGGCATTTTGGTTCCGATATAATGTTTGCACTTTATTTATGATTTTACTATCAATGCGCTTGTTTATAAGAATTTATATTAGTTTTTCATGTCTAACTTTATCGAAAGCTTTTTTGTAGTCAACAAAGCACAAGTGTAGATCAACATTTACATCCCGATATCGCTGAATCAATATGTTGATGGCAAATAGTCCTTTTTTGATTACCATTCCATTTCGGAACCCAAACTGCGTCTCGCTAATATCCTCCTTTAGCCTTTAGTATATTCTCGTATGTATTACTTTTAGCAGTAATTGTAAAGTATGACTTTACGTAGCGACGGTTATAAATGCTGACTTTAGCCACCCTTTTATTATTATTCCCGTATCGTACACCGTGTTGAATAAATCTGCCAATATTTCCAACTTATCCTCTTCCATTAGTTTTAACAGTTCTACTGGTATTTCATCTAATCCAGCTGTCTGATTGTCTTTGGAGTTTTTAATAGCATATTTGATTTCATCCATCGTAATCTTCTGTCTCTCTAAAGAATTTAATTCTTGTACTTTCTGCATTTCACCTCTGTCATCTTGGAAAAGTTCTCTAAAGTACTCCTCCCATCGTCTTAATTTCTCTGATGAATCTATTAGTAGTACTCCTTTTTTGTCTTTTTTGTATCTATGGTCCGCTCGGACCCTAGGATGGTATCATGGTATCATGGTCGTAAAATAAATGCATTATTTTAAAAATTCAAGCGTTCACCGTTAAAGTGCAGCGCCCAGCCTCGAGCCAGGTATCGGACCATAGACTTGGACCATAGTATGTCAGCTTAGTATTTTTTTGACCCACGACCCTAGTACTCTACGATCGACACTACGAGGCTCCGACCACCGACCCTCGCTCTGACCATCGTATCGATCACCAGGTAAAATAAATGTATTTTATTTTAAATACAAGCGTTGACTGTCAATGCTATGCTCTAAGCAGGATACGATGCGATGGTCTCCGTTATGAACGCACCCTAACACACATGCGCGCTTTTTTCTCTTCTGATTTTCCCTGTAATGTTTATGCCTAATGTGGTTTCCTTCCAAGTATTTTTTTCTGTTTATTATTTTAGTTATTGCCTCCAGGATTTATTTGTATTCATTTTCTTCTCTTCCTGACACTTTCATTATACAATTCGTCCTATCTTCTTTCATCGCCCTTTTGTATAGCTTCGTCCTCTCCTTCGTGAACCTTTTTCAATCGAACACTCAATTAGTCTCCCTGCAATTGTGTACTACTCTGTCTCTCACGTCAAATAAGAGTGTTCTTGTCCATTTAGCCCCATGTTTGTTTTTCAGTTTTTTTGTCAATTTGCGTTGGTCGTACCTCTCTTGTCTGCTTTGTCGTTTTCAGTAATGCCTTACGTGATTGCTTTTTGTCTTACCAGTAGGTGAATTGGTGGCATTTATGCTATGCTTATGCTTTACGGCAACTGTCGAAGTTTTTTTATATCCACAGACACTTAGTAGGGCCTTCTTCTTTTTCTAAAATTTTTCTGTATTTTTGCTCATGCATAACGTGTTGTCATAATGGCACTACGTATATATATAATTTAGAAACACATGTGGCTTACCATCAAAAGCAAATAAATACCTGATAAAAATATGTTAACATATTTTAGACTTTTAACACAATAATTGGCCAACTGGTCAATAACTATTTATATACCTAAATTATTAATAAGAGTTATGGCCATAATAAATTCGCTCGTCTTTTATTATCTAAAAGTGTTTGGGTCCTTAAATCTGATTATTTTAATACCTTATGCTAAATTATCATGCTAAACACATCCTTTAAGCACCCTCTGTCACAGTAGCAACATTATGCGATGTTGTCAAAATTATCCTAAAAATTTTATTTATTTCACTAACAGCAGAGATTCTTTATATTTATAAATTTATGTTAACATGGCCAATCACTATAGCCTGGCCAACGACTATATCATTTACCCTACCATGCCTTCAAAAGGAATTAGAGAAATATGGTAATCCCTCATCGGTGATGGTATAATTAATTTGATTGTTCAATTTACAAATCAATATATCGAGTCTATTCGACACACTATGCGACCCCTGGATGCTGGATCTCCAAATTCGATTAAGATTTTTGCTGTACTGGGGCTTCTGTACTTAAGGTTTATCACGCAAGCCTCCTGAGTGTTGAAGATATGCGGAAGACCGATGGATCTAGAATTTAAAAACAGATGTGGCTTACCATCAAAACCAAATAAATACCGGATAAAAATATGTTAACATACGATATATGATTTAATACAAGATTATAACATTAAAAATGTTATAGATGAATTAAAAATTGGTTTAGGTCAATTTCTTTAGTTTAAGAATGGATGCAGAATCCTTCTGGCTTCTGTTTGTTTTTAGTTGCATTGTGATGGTAAATTACAAAAGCGTTTACTCCTGCAATATTCATCATATTGTAAAATATGCATAGCTTCTAGTCTTCCTAGTACAGCAAATATTCTGAGACATTTAGTCAAACGTATCTACAGCCCCTTTAGTTGAATTATATGTATGGATTATTTTGCGTTTTGTTGTTTCATTATTATTATTTTCAGAAAAATGCATTGTTGAAAGTAAAAGAACTGGCTTAAGTGCTTAGGTTTATAAGATAATAAAGTCATGTTTTTATCGTACACAAACATACTTGAACCGCACTTCTAAGTTTTGTTATCGAGCAATTCAGGATGTATTTCTCCTTTATTTTTCCGGAGTGTTCCCACCATTGTCTAATTGTTAGAAGGAGATAATAATTTATTTGCAAGACGGATGCTGGAAAACCAGTTGCCAATTTTCACATTACGTCTACTTCTATGTATAGGTCTCGCTAGGCTTGTGACAAAATGTTCTGCTAAAGAAATGCCGTTGGTTACAGTAGATTTACCCAGATACGGTGTTGCATTTATTACATATTTCGTAGCCACATCGCAAACCATAAGTATTTCTATGCCGTATTTACCAGGTTTGTTTGGCATAGACATGCGAAATGGATATTTGCCGCGAAATTCTAGGAGTTGTTCTTCGATTGTCACATATGAACTAACTTTATAACTGTTCACACAGTTTTTAATAAACAAGTTCCAAATTTTAGATATTGAAGCAATACTACTTCCTTTTTTACGTTCTTTTTTTCAGCTGAGAGGTGATTATTTTTTAAGGCCGCCGATAAAAATAAGAAATTTAACAGTTCTTTCAGTTCAGGCAATGTCGTTTCTAAAATAACAAACCTAACAGTGCTTTTAGTTCAGGCATTGTAGTTTCTGAAACAGTAGCTGTTTTTGTCTGGTACTGCTCTCGTAACTTGCAATTTTTTCGTATGTACGTAGCAAAACTTTGTCTAGAATCTGATCTTAAAAAATTATGTAAAAACATCTTTAGGTTCTATAGCATCTTTAGCTAAATTGGTTGGACCTGGACGGATATAAACAATATTTTTGGATGTGATTTTACAACCTCCATCATTTATTGGTAAATTACTCCACTTATAACCGTTTTTACCTACTAAAGATTGGATATCTCATATTTTAAAAGACGATTTTTGTTTAATACAGTTATCAGTATATGTTGATTCTAATGGCGCGTAATTTTAATTCTTTTACGAGAGCATGCATTTCTTGTTTCATGTTCTCAGGAGCTAGTTTTGTGAAGACATCTTCTTAGTCCTGTGTAGGATCATAATCTTCAATACTATCGTCGCTGTCAAATGGATTTTCTAACTCCCCTAGATCATCTTCTGTATCACTTAAATCACTGAAGTCACTTTTATTTATAATTTTCTCCAATTCTTTCTCAGTAAGAGGACGCTTTAGATTAACAGTTGATTTTGCAGACATCTTATTTATACGTTAATAATAACAACACGTCACAATTACTGACAAAACTTTTTACGCGGATACTAACCACACGCATATTTTATGTACAGAGTGTTATAACTAGTACCGTCAAAGCCTAACCCAAACTAAAATTAAATATAATTAAAATAAAATAAAAATGAAAACGTTTATTGCCATTATAAATAAACACTTCAAATTGTTTAATAATTTATGATTTTCTTCTAGACGTCCCGCTCTTTCACCGCCTAATGTTAATCCTTTTTCCTCTCGGATTCCTGGACTTCTGCTGGTGGCATCCTGGCATCTTTTTCTGCAGAAGTAATGGATTTTGACAAGAGCTATGAGTCATGCCGATTCAGTAAACAAGTTTACCCGTTATTTTCAAGGTCACAGCTCTAGTTAAAATCCATTACCTATAGGTACTTTTTGTGGCATCGTAGGTACATCCCTGGTTGGCTGTTCTTCGGCAACCATCCGGCTAGACCCTGATCAGGTGGTCGATCAGCTTGTGGGTGTGTCTATACATTCTCTGGATCCTGTTTTTCTCTGGGATGTCCCTGGTCTAACTAAAATCAAAGCGAGTATTCATTTGTTTTATTGACCATGAAGTGAGAATAGCATACCTCATGCGGCTAAGCATTGCCACGTTTAGTTTTATTTTAGTAGCTGTCAGATTAAATCGCTACCTAAAGTTTACATGTTACTACGTAAATTTTAGAGTTAATAACACAATCGTATATTAACTTTCGGAGTACGAAGACTGGGTCAAGCGTGACCCGAAATTCACCTATTTCTTAATATTTCATGAAATATTTTTTTTACAAATCTGATTGTTCCTAAGTTCTCCTTATTTGTTTCAATCTATTTTTTCATGTATCATTCGTGAACATGCAAATTGCAGTTTTTCCTCTACGTAAAATCTATAATGTCGGGTCAGTCCTGACCCGGTCTTCGGATTTTGAAGAATTTTTCAATGTGTTTGTAGGTACACGTAAAACGCAGCCGTCTCTGTTTTCCAGTAAACGTATTCAAGGCAAAATGAATATGTTTGTAGAAATATTAGTAGATAGAAGTTAACCTTGGGAGTAATGTAGTGTTTGTAGGTACACGTAAAACGCAGTCGTTTCTGTTTTCCAGTGAACGTATTCAAGGCAAAATGATTATGTTTGTAGAAATATTAGTAGATAGAAATTAACCTTGGGAATAATGTAATGTCTAATAGGCATATTCTATGGGAACGTCCGAGACGAGAGGTCTAACTTTGCTGTAAAGCGGTATTTTACGTTTGTTGATCAATTTAATTCAAGCATCGATCTTGAATTGTGCAGCATTATATCAAAATTTGGAAAAAGAATAAACCTTTGAGTGAAGCTGAGTTGTATGCCTTACTCCTATCAGATAGTGAAGAAGATGATGTTGCGGAGCTGGATGAAAGCAATAGTGAAGCGAGTGATTGTCTACGAGCTTACGTATATTTTTCAACTTTTTGGATATTGCGTGCTACAATGCTTTCGTTCTCTGGAATACGAAAAATTCTGAATGGAACAGCCAAGTAAATATAAAACATCGCAGAAAACTATTTCTGGAGGAGCTTGGAAAACAATTAACCTCGCCCAATATAAAACGAAGAGCGGAAGCAATACAAGAAGAACCCACCGGATACCCTAAATCCGTAATCGCTGCAATAGAGACCACCGGTGTTAGTGTAAAAAAGCAAATCGAAGTGCCGAAATCTGCAATAAAACGAGGTCGTTGTTATTCTTGTTGGGGTAGTGACAATAAATATTCAAAAAGGTGTGACATGTGTAAAAGATTTGTTTGTAATACTCATTCAAAACGCGAAGAAGTCCATATTGTCAAAATTAAATGCAACTACTGCCAAAAAGACCAGGATGGTGTACCATCTTAAAAAAATTAAATACAAAAATTTGGGATCATAATTTTTATGTTTCTTTGTTTTTTTTTTGTTGAATTAAAGATACTGTTTAATAATACTGACTATTTAAAACATCCTTATAAATAGAATGAGAATGGGTCACGCTTGACCCATCTTCGTAATCTAAGTAAGTCAAATAATCTCCGTACTCCGAAGGTTAATGGGTTTAAAAAGATAAATACAATATCTAGTGTAACTGTTGTTTACCTTCTGTTATTAAACCAAACAATTTTGTTCAAATTGCGTAAAGTATAGAAATAGATAACTCTTCCGTAACCATTAATTTTCTGATAATTTAAAGAGAGCTGCTATGCTATGTGTTTTAAACTACTTTAACGTATTGAAAAATATCGTAAACACATTGTATAAACTAAAGTTCTTGATGTGAACAATTTGCCTCACGTTTCAAAGTCAAGAGAAGCAGCGGTAATTGTTGAACCCAACAAGTAAAAAATCTTATATACTTTTATGAATACATATTTCTTTAGTTGCTTGTGACTCTTCGCTCGCATATATCACGCTCGTATCTCAGAAAGTTTATTAGTTTCAAGGAAATACAGTGGAACGTTCCAGCGGAGACGATTTGTTAACCCATAAAATAGAATATAATAGTCGAAAATCATTTATCAAAATTTCTTCTTAGATGTACAAACTCGACTGCTGTGACTGTTGAAGATTTATTAGGTTATGTTTTCTGAAGGAATTTAAGATCTTTGTTCCAAACGGTTAGTTTTAATAGAAATAAAATGGCCATTTTAAACTATTAAAAAGAAAAAGGTTTATATGTATAAAATATATTTGTTATAATTTTATTTTATAATTTGTGAAATAGAGGAGTTTTGTAACAAATTATTAGATCAATATAAGGTTGAATATTTGAATAATTAAACTTTGATAGTATACAAGGCAACTATCGAACACAGTGATTAATTAAATCTAGCCCAAGTACTTTCGATCAATAGATCATCTTTATTATTATTATCCCAGATTTAGCCATACGGCTCACACTCCCTCTAAGGGGAAAATTCACTCATCCCAGATACCTACGGTATCAAAAGGATTGAGCTCTGGTGGGACTCTTTCCATGTTATCGAGTCCTAGGTGACTTGGTACGTATCTCCTAAAAATTTTCTCACGCATCTAGACGTCGAAAGTAGCACAGCTTTCTGCATGACCTTATATAGATGTTCATTTAGACCCAGCTTTTTTATGTTTTCTAGGAGGTTCTTCGGAATGACTCCAGTGGTAGAAAGAATAATCGGTATCGTCTGGGTACTTTCCATTCTCCATTGTCTTCTTATTTGTATTTCCAGATCTCTGTACTTGGCGATCTTTTCGTTGTACTTAACACGCAGATTATTGTTGTTAGGTATCGCCACATCGATTAGAGTTGTTTGTCTTATTAGTTTATTAATCAGCACGAGATCTGGTCTATTGTGTGCTACAGTTTGGTCTGTGAGCACAGTACGATCCCAGTATAGCTTGTAGTTGTCATTCTCAAGCATACTCTCTGGAACGTATTGATAATATGGGAGATGGTTTGTTTGTAGAAGTCCCAGTTTAATAGCTATCTCTTGATGGAGGATCTTCCCTACTGAGTCATGCCGTTCCTTATATTCAGTTGCAGCAAATGCCTGGCAGCCTCCGGTAAGATGTTGGATCGTTTCTTGGGCTTGACATCCATATCGGCATTTGTCGTTTTGGACCTGAGGGTCTTTGACAATATATTTCAGGTAATTTTTGGTTGGTATAACCTGATCCTGAATGGCAAGTAATGAACCTTCTGTTTCAGGGAACATCTTTCCTGATGTCAGCCAATAGTTCGTCGCTATATTGTCGACATAGTCTTGACTGACTTCATTCGGATGTCGCCCGTGCAGAGGTTTACCCATCCAGATGCGCATTTTTTCGTTCTTAGTAAGATGGTTTATGCGCATTTCTTGTTCCCTCAGGTTGATCGGTGTTGTGTCATCTACTGCGTAAATCGCGCGATGAAGAGTAGATGTCTCCGCCTGCACCTGAAAATAAGTTCTTAAATTATTAATCTGTTTATCTAATTGCTCGCTTATATCAATAAGTCCTCGTCCTCCTAAATACCGTGGTAATGTCGTTCTTTCTACTGCACTACGAGGATGGTGTTTTTGTGCCTTTGTGAGGTGTGTTCGTACCTTTCTCTGAAGACTTTCTATATCCGTTTTAGTCCACTTAATAATGCCAAATGAGTAGCTAAGCGCGGAAAGTGCGTAGGTTTTTAATGCCTTAAACAAATTTTTACTATTAAGATGTGAGCGGAGTAGCTGTTTTACCCTTCGTATGAACTCTGATGTTAATTCGATTTTCATTTGTTTATGGTCAATTTTCCGCGCTTGCTTTACTCCTAGATATTTATACATGTCATTTTCGCCCATAGCCTCGATGTTTTGGCCATTTTGCATGTCGAATCCCCCGGGCTGAACCTTTCCCTTGACTATATTTAGTACACAACATTTGTCTAACCCAAAGTGCATACTAATATCATTTGAAAAAGTTTCTACAGTTTTTAGCATTTGATCTAAGTGAGTTCGAGTGGAAGCCATTAGTTTCAAATCATCCATATACAACAGATGATTAAGCTTTGCCACTACAGTGTTGTTGTTTTTAATGCTAAATCCTGAGTCAGTGGAGTTCAATAGCTGGGATAGTGGGTTCATCGCTAGACAGAACCACAAGGGACTTAGCGAGTCTCCTTGGAAGAGGCCGCGGTTAATTGCGATATTTTCCGTTTCGATATTGTTTTCACCAGGTATTTGGAGGTGAATTTTAGTCTTCCAATCTGTCATTATATGTCTTAAGAAGGTCACTATATTATCATCGACTTTATAAATTCTTAATATATTTACCAGCCATTCATGCGGCACTGAGTCAAAGGCTTTCTTATAGTCAATAAAGGCAGTGAAGAGGTTCCCATTTTTGGTGTATGCCTGGTTAGAAATGACTGAGTCGATAATAAGTTGTTCTTTGCAACCCATGGAGCCCTTAGCGCATCCTTTCTGTTGAGGTTCTATGATATTGTTTAGAGCGCAGTGTTGGTAGATACGCTGGGCTACACAGGATGTGACCAATTTATACAGAGTTGGAAGACACGTAATTGGGCGGTATTTGGCTGGATCTTGGATGTTATTTTGATCCTTCGGTATTATGGAAGGATCCCTGAGTTAGGAATGATGGTATTTCCTGCGGATTAGAAATAACACGATTAATTAATGTTGACAGGCACTCATGAGCACTCCAGAACTTCTTAAGCCAGAAGTTTTGAACTCCATCTGGTCCAGGAGATTTTCAGTTATGAAGCTCTTTGATGATATTAGAGACTTCTTCTGTGGTGAAGGGTTCATAAACAGTTGTGCGGTAGTGTTGACAGCTGTGCGTCGTATCTTCTATCCATCCAGCATTGGTGTTAAGAGCAGCTGGTGTGGAAAGTTGATTTCCCCAAAACTCCTGAATGTCTTCTTCTTATTATTATTATTATTATTATTATTATTATTATTATATAACAAATAAGGGCAGAGGAGCGAGCTCCTATTATGCCCAAAAAGCAAAAATAAACAAAAATAAAATAGATCCTTATAAAACTAATACTAATTATAAAGTTAAGTAGTTAAACAATTAACGAAAATTGAATTGTGACACAATAAATAAATAAATAATGCTGTCCGAGAAAAATATGCTATACTATAAAAAAAAATAAAGTGTTGTAAAGTTTATTTTTAAAGATGTTAACACTAGCTGCCGATATGGTGTCTTGATCCAAATTGTTCCATATATTAAAGATTCTGTTAGGCAAGAAGTTCGCAATGGACCTTGCAGTAGTTTGTTCCCTCTTTAATTTGTATCGATGGCCTCTTAATCTATCGTCTTCATTCAAAGTGAATATGTTGTTTAGGTTCCCAAAATTATGTTTTAAAATACGAAAGGACATAAATAGGTCACCTCGAAGACGTCGCTGCTCGAATGTCGTAAGATGAGCCATGAATAGTCTATCTTCATAGTTAGGTCTTACACGGCCGTATGCCAGTTTTGTGGCTTTACGCTGAACGTTTTCAAGTAGGATTTTATCGCGACTAAGATCTGGATTCCACACTGGTCCGGCAAACTCAAGGATAGGTCTAACGTATATTGAGTAAAGTTTACTAACAGACGTTAGAGATATGCGTGCAAAACACTTACGAACCAAAAACAGTTTCGAGTTAGCACGTTTACACACCGACACTATGTGATCAGACCAATTTAAGTCACTATTAATTATCACTCCGAGATCGTTGTGTGAGGTTACAGAGTTTAAAGGATGTCCATTAATAAAGTACAGAAGTGATGGGTTATTTTTGCCGATATGTAAAACAACGCATTTTTCAATGTTAAGCGGAAGTAACCATTCTGAGGACCATTTGAATATTGCGTCAAGATCTTGTTAAAAAATATGTTGGTTAATAGTTCGATTCACATATAACTTAGTGTCATCAGCGTAAATGGAAACCTTACTGGATACAATGAGCGGAAGATCACTAGTGTA
This sequence comes from Diabrotica balteata, assembly GCA_918026665.1. Classification (NCBI taxonomy): domain Eukaryota; kingdom Metazoa; phylum Arthropoda; class Insecta; order Coleoptera; family Chrysomelidae; genus Diabrotica; species Diabrotica balteata. Next base: position 139,984,799 of record OU898278.1, read on the forward strand.
GACACAAAAAAGTAGCGGTCCAAGTACTGATCCTTGTGAAACTCCACTCTTGACTGGCTTATCTAATGAGTGGTCTTCCCCAACACGAACCCTGAAGTATTTGTCGGATAGAAAATCTTGTATCCAAATGTTTAATTTTCCGCGGATACCATAGTGATCCAATTTAGCTAGTAATCGACGTTTTGGAACACGATCGAAAGCTTTGGAGAAGTCTAAGTAAACTACATCGACAGACTTCCGATTGTTTAAAGATAATGACCAATCATTTACACAATGAAGTAAGTTTGTGATCGTTGAACGACCTTTGATAAATCCATGCTGTTGGTGAGGGATGACATTTTCAGGGGCATTTCAATAGTTGTGGCCTATCCGACATGAGTAGAATGTCATACATGTAAATTTGGACATAACAATACAAAACACAAAGACAAACAAACACTTTAAAATTTTTTAAAAAGGAGAAGCTACATGTTATATAGAAGCCGGAGACAGAATGAATTCCTTCAATTCTGCCATTCCTTTCCGTTGGTTTTTGATAAATCTTGGGACTATACCCAAGAGATAAAATGTCGCATCGAAAAGGCAAAAAGTGCATTCTTGACTATGATCTCTGTGTTTAAAAGCCATGACCTCACTCTAGAAAAAAACTAAGGCTCCTTATATATGTTATAGGCACGTATACTCAGTGTTTCTGTATGCGAAGTAGAAACATAGATATTAAAGGCAAAAACTCTATCGAAACTTCAGGCTTTTGAGCTATACAGCTATACAGAAGGATCTCGAAGATAGCATGGACAGACAAAGTCACCAATGAAGAAGTGCTGCAGAAAATGAATAAAACCGCTGTTGTACGTTCAGAACGTTCAGAATAGACAGGCACCCTAAGAAGGAAAATAGTTCGATTGGAAATTATCTTTTTTTAAATTTTATTTATTACCTACAAATTTACCAACTATTCAAGAAGTAGTAAGAAGGAGTAGACAAATAGAAGCAGTCCAGGCACCGAAGAACATTGAGAAGAAATCAAAACCAAAGTAATTGACGTAATCAGAAAGATCATAGACAAAAAAAAAACAAATTGGGAATGATTTAATGACTGATGATTTAATGAGTGTTAAGCAGCTTGATTATGTAAAAAAGCTTTACAAAAAAGAAGTCAAGATCACAAGAAATATATCGAAAGAAAAACCAGAGAAAGGTTATATAAGGTATAAAAAGATACAAGGCGTAAGGTCGATAAAATATAGAAAAAAGAAAAAAAAATACGAGAAGGGTAACATGTTTGTTATTGTTCTTTTATTACTAATTTTATTTTAATTTCTTTTGATTTTATTCTTCTAATAACTTTTTCTTTTATTTTACCATTTTTATTCTAAAAATAGTTGCCGATCGACCCAAGCTTTTACTACCCAATTTACTAAATATTCCTTTATTCAGACCCGATTATGTTTTACAAGATGACAGAAGATAATATTATATAAATTTTTATGCCTCACTTTAGTCGACAAATGTTATTTGTCAATTGGTAACTCTGCTCTGCTATGTCACCTTTCATTGTCACAATTCTGTAGAGGTAGATGGAGAGGGGTGTATTCTGGAGACGAGTATAATATATATATATATATATATATATATATATATATATATATATATATATATATATATATATTGTAACGTAAAAAAATATATGAGTTATATTATATACCGTAAACATATTTATTCATTCACGAATTTTCTAGGTCATATACTACCTATACCCCCTAAATTTTATTTTGATTTCAGGTTACGCGATGTCACCCATTTTAGGCAACTCCCTAGATAAAGCAGTGAGAGAAGCGAAAACTACGATGCAAATGTCCTAGGACGACGGTCCATGATTACTGATAATTCAGGATATATTGTAATTATAGTCACTAAAAACACAGTAGCAGTTAAAGAACAGTTCCAAAAACTTAGAACAATATACCACCAATATGGGATTTAGCCTGAATGAAGACAAGACAAGATATGTGTGGGTCACAAGACAAGTGACAAGTGACATAAGACGAAATAGAATAGAACAAAATCTGTTAATAGGAGACGTTAATTTTCCGTTAGAAAATTTAAATATTTGGGGTAATAATATATATTATATAATAATAACAGCGATAACAAAACTGCATGCAAGAAGAAATTATAGGTAGAATCCTTGCAGATAAAAAATGCATGTATTGTGTAATAAACACTTTTGATTGAAAAACATTTCTAAAAAACTAAGATACAAATTTATAAAACTGTCATAACATTCATAGTATTCTACGGATACGAAACTTGGAGCCAGAGAAGAAAAAAAACGGTATTTCAGAAGAAAAGTGTTAACCAAAATATATGGCCCAATACTTGATAAAGGCACATAAAGACAACGAATAAGCACAAATATAGAACTTACGGAACTATGCAAGCACTCATACATTATAAGAGAGAGTAAGGCACAAAGGTTACGATAGGTTAGTTACACTTAATGAAAAACAGATAATCGGTGAACGAGACTATCATTGCAGTTTAACCCAGAAGGAAGAAGACTACCAGGACTACCTTGAACCAGATGGAGATACAAAATGTCTAAATATCTCACGATAGGTTGTAGAGCTACAAAGTAAGTAATTATGTAACAGCGGTTGAATTTCCTAAACTTTAACTACATTAGAAGTAGAAATGAAATACTGCGTAAGAGAATTGGTAATTTAGTAAATCATAAGTAATAAATGCTTTTGAGTTTGATTGCTTCAATAAGGATTTTTTATGCATATTCGGTTAAACAATCATTTTACCGTTGCCACAAAATTTAATATTTTTGACAAAAGGTATTATCTGTAAAAACCAAACCTGTTTGAGTGTGGTTAATTATAAAATATTTAATAAAACTCATGTGAATGATTTAATTATTCTATTTGAATTTTAAACATGCAATATTATAGTTTCTGCAGCTGACATTTTAATTATTTTTATTGGTGAAACAAGAAACAAGAATATTAAATTTTATACAACAATTCATACTAAGCAAGGTTAATTGCTTTTAGAATATAAAAAGATTTAAAAGAATAACAAAAATAAGCAATTAAAAATCAATATTTGTGGTGATGGTCTCTATTGATTTGAAATATTGTTAACGGATATATAAAAGCACAACATCTACTTCTTTGTAATTTTTCTTTATTCCAAGCTTCAGTCATTTACTGCCTATTCAGCCATCAACTTTGACTTCATAGTGTACCCTTCGGTGTGTAATTAGACGCGTGCGGTCCATGGAAGCGGGAGAAGGCACCACTTACCTACAGTTCGATATAAGAAAATATATTATTAATTAATCTTTATTTATCAACATCTTTTTCTTAGTCTAAGTGATCTATTCATATTCAAAATTTCATGGGTGAATCGTGTGACTAATGTTGAGGTCCTACGTAGAATAGGCAAGGAATGCAAGATTATTAACACCATCAAAGAGCGCAAACTGAAATATCTTGGCCATGTTATGAGGAATAAACAGAGATAAGGCTTCTTGCAACTCATTCTTCAGAGCAAGGTATTTGGAAAGAGAGGACCAGGGAGAAGAACATCTTAGCTTCAAAACCTGAGAAAGTGGTTTAACACTTTAAGAGGTAATCTATTATGTAGGCAATAGGCTTCGAATAATATTAAAAATAGATCGCATAAACGAACTCAAATATGGCAATGCCCGGGCAACACAATTAAACACATCGAGTCTGTTTGTACCTGTGTTGACAGAAACTCTTCTCAAGTGGCCACACGTATTCCCTTTAACCTCTTACAACTGTGCCTACACAAGTTCTTCACGATGGAAGGCCGAAACTTTCGTCAAAAATGTAAGTATGTTTTTTATAGTAAAGAAGCTTGTTTTTTTTACCAGTGTGTTACATTTAATATAAGTCTAGCAAAATAACTGCAGTGTTTTCTTGTTTATTTATTTATTTTATTTATTTATTTATTTATTAAAACTTACAAACACCAGCTAGGTGGTAATTACATGTAAGAGTGCTCATTACTTGGTATAACAATATACACACAAAAAACAGTATACACACAAGTACAAAAATAAAAACACAGAAAGTAAACACATTAAAAAAGACACAACTTAATAAAATTTTAAAATTGAGCCCATTACTTATCTATTCATAACATTTTTTAATATCCCTTACACTACAGTTAAAAAGGTTTATATCACAGATCTTTATTAATGCATTACACTGATATTGCATATAGTTTATTATTGCACAAGAATTGTATGGACTACAAGAAAATAGGTCATTACTGTTTACCCTTAGGTTGACCTTTGGCACATGAAACCCAATAAAGTTGATCAAACCACATGTCTTATATTTAATATTGTTAATAATATTATAAATAAACATAACACAATGTATATATTTCTTCTTTGCTCCAATGAGTTCAAGCCAAATATTTAAAGCAACTCTTTTGATGGCGTAAGGTGAGTATACACATTGTATTTGTTAAGGTATAAATACCTTAGATATCTTTTTTGTACTTTTTCTATATGATTAATGTGAACTTTGGCTTCAGGAGTCCATATCACTGATGAATATTCCAAGTTAGGTCTGACTAAAGCGTTATATAGTCTAATGGTTGTGTTTATGCTAAAGTGGTTAAATATGTATATAGTGTTCATTAAATTTCATGTTAGCCTGTAGGTCAGTGTAGGTATATTCCCAGATCTTTACATTTGGTTTTCCTTGATACTACACAATTGTCAATTATATTTATTTTTGAATGTAGTCTATTTTGCGAGTAAAAGATATGACTCCACACTTCTTAATATTCAAGATCATATTGTTGTCCCTAAACCATTTCACAACTGAGGTCAGGTCCTCCTGTAGTAACTGACAATTATTTGGAGTATGTATAGCTTTAAAAAGCTTAAAATCATCAGCACACATTAAACTAAAAGAAAATTTAAGAGATTGTGGTAGTGACTTGACAAAAATTAAGAAAAACAAAGGCCCTAAGTTGCTTCCTTGGGAGACACCAGATGTCGCCCGAAATTTATCCCAAAAACACCTACCAATTTTGACTCGTTGAAATCTTGATTCCACATATGATTTTATAAATGTACAAGTATCATGCGAAAAACCAAACTCATTCAATCTTGATAAAAGAATGCCATGGTCAGCCATATCAAATGCCTTTGAGCAGTCAGTCATTATTAAATCTAATTGGAGTTTATTATTTACAGCCTCACTAGCAAAATTGAACAGAATGCACAGATTACTAGTTGTGGATACTTGTTAAATTTTTACATAGTTTTTTTAGAAACATTATATTTCTACTTGCACATTTGTGCAGGTTGGGATTAATTGTGTTTTTTTTTTACTTTAGATTTCTTGCACAAGCGATCGTTTTAGAAACGATTCGGATGCTGATCTAATATAGTGGACAGAGGCTCAGGAATCTGCTAGAATTCTGGCAGAGAGCAATATCGAGTCGGAAAGTAGCGACCAGGAAATTCAGCCGCCAAACAAAAACTTGGTACGAAACGAACCTATTCTATATAAATTTGAAAATAAAAGAGCAAAATCATAAAAATAAAAATAAAAAGAAGCCGGTCGTTTTACCAATGTCGAGGATAAACTAAAGAAAGAAAATTTGTTTGCAAACCAACACGGAAAAATTGAAACTCCTCCAATTTCCAACATATATGATCATGCAACAACCTTCATTAAAATAGTTGAACAAACGGAGCCTATTAGGATACGGCGAGAAGTCACACAAGGTGAGACTATATTACCTTAACTATTCAAAAAAGCTCTGAAAGACGTTGTGAGAAAATTACAATGGGAAAAACGGGGTATTAACATAAATGGCCAATACTTGAATCACTTGAGATATGCAGCCGACATTGTATTAATAACAGATAAAAGGGAAGAATTGCAAAATATGATGGATTAATTAAATAGCGATTCAACAAAAGTAGGTCCACCAATAAATTATAATAAAACTAAAACTATGACCAGCCAACCAAAAGAATTAATAATTACAATTGCACAAACAACTATAGAATATGTAAAAGAATATGTATATTTGGGACAACTAGTTAAATTAAATAAAGAAAATCAGTTAGGAGAAATACAGAGATGGATACGTTTGGCTTGGGTATCACTAAAGGGGCTGGGACAGTTCGGGCTATTTTCCCATGATAAATCCCATAAGAAATCGCTAAGGTCCATTCTGGTCATTTTTGGCTCCTTTTGTGGTGGGGGCGCGACGGCATATTGAATTACAGAAAGCGAACCGTCCTCGTTAATTTAACGCTTTTATCGTTAAAATCGAACAACTATCACAGAACATTCTAAATTATGTTATGATCGTAGATAAAATATAGTATGCAGCTCGTAACGGTTAGTTATGGGATTAAATAACATATTTGATACGTCCCACACTGTTAACATATCACAAGCTCTAAAGTAACATCGGGATATAATACCGTTTTTTTTTGGCAATACCCCCGTTTACCCGTCCCCATTTACAGCGACCTCTTTGTACGTCACGATCAGCTGAGCCAACGCACTCTTTTCCAACAACCCCTGTTACGCTTTAAAAGAATTGACGCTATTTTCTAGTTTAAACCATACGAAAAGAAGAAGAATTGACGCTATCATCACGTTTGGATGATTTCATACGAAAAGAAGAAGAATTAACGCTATTTTCATGTATCGACGACACATCGAGTAGCCCGTCCCCCCGGTCCCCCTCGCCCTACCGCCCCGCACCCCATAGTCAAAACAATATTACCCATAGATGCATGAAACTCTCCCCTTTTCATCGATACCTTACACATTGTTATATGTTGATTCGTTTAGACGCTACAAGCTTAGTGTCCTTTTGGCATTGTCTTATGCGTTTGTTTTTGTGTTAACGTATTCGTTGTCTCCTCCCCCTTCGATGGATACCTCACACTTCACGATCGGACTAATAGAAACGAAGATATGACGCAATGCCCTTTTGGTAAGCTCCGATGCACACGGTACATACTGCGTTCAACTCCATTTTTCACCCCCATTCCAACGAGCCCTCGTACGTCATAATCCGGCCAATATAGATATGACGTAATGCCGTTTTGGCATAGTCTTTGCGATTAATTTTTATCCTAATATATTCGTTATCACCTCCCCTTTCCATCGATACCTCACACGTCACGATTCAATATGCCGTCGCTCCTCCACTACAAAAAGAGCCAAAAATGACCAGAATGGACCTTAGCGATTTCTTATGGGATTTAACATGGGAAAATAGCCCGAACTGTCCCAGCCTCTTTACTGGTATCCTTCGGAAAACTTTCCTATATACTAAGAAATAGAAAATACTCCCAATATTTAAAAATAAGAGTCTTCAACCAATGTATACTTCCTGTTCTTCCCTACGGTTCTTAAACTTTGACGTTTACAAAGAAAAATATGGAAAATATAGCTAAGACCCAAAGAGCTATGGAAAGGCAAATGCTGAATATCAGGCTATTAGACAAGAAAAGAAATACTTGGATCCGCAACAAAACAAAAGTGACCGATGTATTAACGCAGATAGCAAAACTTAAGTGGAAGTTCGTTAGAGATACCATAAGACAGAAAGACAACAGATGGAATAAGATGATTATACACTGGAGACCATATAGTTACAAACGAAAAAGAGGAAGGCCATAAATGAGATGACTTGAAGAAACACGCAGGCCCGAAGTGGATACAAACTGCTTACAATAGAGAGACGTGGAAGAAGGAAGAGTCCAAAATGTCCTATGTCCAAAATTGGACAGCAAGGGCTCTGTATCTGTAGAGTAGGGAGGGCGAGTTAAGTTTCACAGCACTTAGGCCACAATTGACCCATTGTGCATCCTCCCAGGGAGCTGTCACCCTTAGCTCATTGTCCAACCTGCCATTTCTAGGAAGGTGGACAAGTCACCAGGAGACATCTCACTTATGTGGGCAGGTGTAGGCCAGGACTCGCCGAACGCGTACTCTCGTATTAACGATAACTCTGGGCATTCACATAGGACATGCTCTACAGTTTCGTCTTCTCGTTCACACTTCCTACATAGAGGTGTGTCTACTAGCCCCAGTGTGTGGAGGTGTTTGCTTAGTTGACAATGACCAGTTAAAAAACCAACTGCCAAACGTAGATTTTTCCTGGTCATTCCCAAGTACTTCTTTGATGTTGACTCTTCAAGGTTACTTAGTGTTAACTTGGCAAGTCTACATCCTTTCCCTTCTTCCCATCTTTTTACGGTTTGCGTATGGGAGTGACATTTGACAATTTCCGCGATTGTTGTAGTTGACCAACCAAAAAGATCCCCAGGTCCTAGGAGTCTTAGGCCTGCCGCCTTCCTAGATAATTGGTCAGCAATGCGGTTGCCTTTATTCCTATTGTGTCCTTTAACCCACTTCAGGATGATGGTATTACCATCCGAAGCTTGAGTTAATGACTCGTGACACTCCATTACTAAACCTGATGTGACACGTGGTCTATTCAAGGTTAGTAGCGCTTGTCTGCTATCTGTGCAGATCATTATAGTTTTCCCTGCTATACCTTTTTGGGTTATCTCTTTTGCGGCTATGGAAATACCAGTTAGTTCTGTCTGAAGTACACTGGCATTTTTGCCCATACCCCACTTTATTCTTAGGTTCAGTGATCTGGAGTATATCCCGCATCCTGAGCCTTCTTTCATTTTGGAGCCATCGGTGTATATGCAATAGGCATTTGCCACGTTTGTCTCCGTACACTGTCTTGTTTCAATTTTGTAGGGTTTGTTAAAGACGAACTTTGGTTCAATTGAGTCGCAGCCTGCCTGTAGTACTGGTAACGCATCCAGCTCTCCCCGCCAGAAACGAGTTCTCAATTGTCCCATTCCTACATCAAGGTTTGCACCAGCTGAGCGCAGTCGCATCATTGTCACTAAAGCCACCTCTTTGACATATATGTCTAGAGGCGTGATGCCAATGATCAACTCCATTGCAGCAGTTGGTGTTGTTTTCATGGCACCTGTTATATTTATGCAAGCCATCCGCTGAATATGGTTTAGTTTGTTAATCGCTGTTGCCTGTAGTGCTTTTGGTACCCAAGCAATAGCTCCGTAAGTTAGCATTGGCCTAATGACAGCGGTGTAGACCCAGGCGATCACCCTGGGCGTGAGGCCCCAGGTGCGTCCAACCGTTCGTCGACACTGTTCATAGGCAATATATGCTCTTCTAGCTCTACCATCTAGGTGTGAGTTCCATGTTAATTTCTTGTCGAGGGTAATACCAAGGTACTTCACCTCGTCAGAAAAATTTAGACTGTAGTTTAGAATCCTTGGGGGTATTAAGCCCGTGATTCTTCTTTTCCTGGTAAAAAGGACCATCTCTGTTTTCTTAGGATTTATAGATAGTGAGTGTTCCTTGCACCATGTTTCTATTAGTCGAAGAGCAACTTGTGATCTCTCACATAGTGTGTTCTCAAACTTACCGCTTTGCAGGACAGCAATATCGTCTGCATAGGCTATTGTGTAGAAACCGTTGCTGTTGAGTTGGTCAACCAGGGTGTCTAGAACTATGTTCCATAGTAGTGGTGATAGCACCCCTCCCTGTGGACATCCCCTCGTAACCATGCCTCTAACAGAAACGTCTTTTACATTTATGCTTATTGCTCTACTAGAAAGCATACTAAATATCCATTTGCTTATGGCCAGGGGAACATTCCTAACGTTGAGCTGTTGGGTGATAGTTGGGAATGTGGTTTTATCAAACGCTCCCTCAATGTCTATGAATATACCTAGGGTGGATTCTTTATTATCCAACGATCTTTCAATTCTTCCCACTACATGATGCAGTGCAGAATCGGTGGATCTTCCCGAAGTATATGCATGTTGATTTGGGTGAAGTGGGTTATGAACCAGAACTTCATCCCTTATGTACCTCTCGCATAGCCTCTCCATCGTTTTCAACAGAAAGGATGTTAGGCTAATTGGTCGGAAAGCCTTTGGTAGGGTGTAGTCCATCCTACCTGGTTTTGGTATGAAGACCACACGTACCTCTCTCCACTTCTTAGGAATATATCTCAGAACCAAAGAGGCTCTGAATATTTCCACGAGGTGCGGCAGAAGGATATCCAGTCCCCACCGCAGTAGGGCTGGATATATGCCGTCAGGCCCTGGTGATTTGAAAGGGGTGAAGCACGATATAGCCCATTTTACCTTTTCCTCATTAATCATTGTTCTGGCGAGATGCCAGTCGTTTGTTGAGGGTATGATTGTTTCTTCCATCCGGTTTGGTGCTGTTGAGACACTAGAACCGGGAAAGTGTGTTTTCATCAGGACCTCAGCACTTTCGCGAAGGTTGGAAGTTTTGTTCCCATCTTCCTTCGTTAGTATGCCGACATGCCGATGTGGGTCCTTTGAGAGCGCTTTTTGTAACCTGGAAGCCTGCGGGAAATCTTCGATTTCCTCACAGAAGGTTCTCCAAGCAGCTCTTTGTCTGCAGACTTTTTTAAACTCTCTGAGATTTGATTGATAAGAATCCCAATCCTCTTTGAGTTTGGTGCGTTTCGCTCTATTAAAAGCTGTTCTTGCTATCTTTCTAAGGTGTTCCAATTCAGTGCACCACCAAGAGTTGGTTTTGCGACTTTCCTGGACCATCCTTATTGGACAGGATTTTTTATAAGCATAGCTTATTTTGTTTTGGATAGATACCGTATACCTTTCCAATTCTATATTAGTTCCTGGAGTTGAAGCCTTTTCATTCCGCAGAGCATCTTCTAATGGGATTCTAATGAGATTTCTTATGGGATTTAACATGGGAAAATAGCCCGAACTGTCCCAGCCTCTTTACTGGTATCCTTCGGAAAACTTTCCTATATACTAAGAAATAGAAAATACTCCCAATATTTAAAAATAAGAGTCTTCAACCAATGTATACTTCCTGTTCTTCCCTACGGTTCTTAAACTTTGACGTTTACAAAGAAAAATATGGAAAATATAGCTAAGACCCAAAGAGCTATGGAAAGGCAAATGCTGAATATCAGGCTATTAGACAAGAAAAGAAATACTTGGATCCGCAACAAAACAAAAGTGACCGATGTATTAACGCAGATAGCAAAACTTAAGTGGAAGTTCGTTAGAGATACCATAAGACAGAAAGACAACAGATGGAATAAGATGATTATACACTGGAGACCATATAGTTACAAACGAAAAAGAGGAAGGCCATAAATGAGATGACTTGAAGAAACACGCAGGCCCGAAGTGGATACAAACTGCTTACAATAGAGAGACGTGGAAGAAGGAAGAGTCCAAAATGTCCTATGTCCAAAATTGGACAGCAAGGGCTATATAGATAGACAGATAGAGATAGAGATAGAGATTTAATTTATATATTGGGTGTATTTATTTTTTTAACAGCAACCGTATACTAGCTTTGCTATAAAAAAATAATGTTTATTACTAATATATATATATATTTAATAAATATATATATATATATATATATATATATAAACAGCTTTGGACTTTTATAGTATTTTATTAGATTTTTATAGCGTTCTTGAATTTCATCTTAACTTATAAGATCCGACAACATAATTTTTTATTTAAGTTCTCTAAAATATGAATAAAAGACATCTGACTGTCACTGCGCTAAGAAAAGCTACTCTTTATGGAACGTAACATTATACCAAAAAGTTGGAGCCAAGTTCACTTGAATCGCCGACCATTTAGTTCTTTTAAATCTCACATTTTAGTCTTGTTTTTATTATAGCAGAGAGAATTCTTGGTTTGTCTTTAAAATGTAGTTTTAAGTGGTTTTGACACTTATTGTTCAGTTTTCACGGATTTATACAAATACTGTCTCTCGGGTAACCATCAGGATTGCATAACCCAGTTTTATTTATAATGACAGTGTATAATGTATAATTTTATTTTATTTATTGCATTAACCACTGCTAATTATTAGCGGGAGGGCAACATACAATAATTATAGTGATTACAACATAAAGTTACAATTACAAAGTAAATTGCAATTTTAGTCGTGTTAATATTAACCCTTCAGTAGTCGCTAGGAATTTTTAAAAATTAGTAGTCGCGCGCTGTCGAAGCGACCGTTTGCTCTTTTACTTCTTAGTTTGTGTTGTATTATCAGCAAGGTTGTTACTTGCATGAAACACTAGCGAATTAATGCCTGCGATATTTAATATGGTGTTAAAAATTACCATGGGCCATTACCATTACCATTACCATAATCAAACATTATAAGAGGTGCATAGCTAATCAACGACGTCAACCTCGCCTTTTGTTTTGTTATATAACATCAGAATTTCTGGTTTATAATGCTCAAATCTTTCTCTATCCATAGCGTCATCTCATCATCATGTAGACTTGAAACAGGCAATACAACTTGCTTCTTTTTGGAAATATACGACACTAAGATACATGTATCGCTAAAGGCCAATATACTTGATTTTAGAGGACGAGATCGTTGAAGTAATTCAGGGGGCAGTTCCCTTTTGTTCGTTCTAATGGTCCCCACAACAGTCAATCCAAATTCTTTTTTTAAAACATCTATTGGAGGAATGCTAATGAACCAATTATCTAGAGTAATGTTTGCGCCCAGAATTCTTTATTGGCGCACACATTCTTTTTACAACTTCTTTCGGGGAATTGTCTACAGTAAATGGGCCATCTGGTTGACGACCCACATAAATCTCCATATTTATGGTATAATACATTTCAGCATCACATAAACTAAAAATGTTGAGTCCATACTTTGGGGGGTTTGCTTGGAATATATTGTATCCAAGGGCAATTCGCTAAAAATACAGGAAGCATTTCATCGCATTTAAAATTTTGCTAAGAGTTATATCCCGATTTACACTTTTCTACGAATTTTTAAAAAAATACTTTGATGGTGGCCATCTTATTTAGTCTCCTACGTTTACACGTAAACACTTAATCTTTACAGACATTTAAAATTAGAAGAATATATCTATATAAAAGGCTGGGATAAAAAGTCACACTATTTGTCCAGTAAGGTAACTACGGTACCTAGGAAAGACATCTGAACTACAAACATCTACCAAAATTAGATATAAGTAAAAGCTGTAAAAATACTGCTGAGACAGAAAAAATACACATTTCTGCATTGGAGCGTGTGATCCGTTAAATGAAAGGGCACTACACAGTATCTTCAATATTCATGAACGTGTAGCGACATACGAGATATGATAGGGTAATATGAATAAAAATAGATTTACCATAAGACAAATCTTGATTTTTTGACTTAAAGAAGGCTTCAGGTTCAGTACAAAAAAAAAAACAACTGATTGAATCCTAACAGGCGACATGGCAAATAAAGGGAGGATATAACGAATATATTCAAATAAAAAAAAAATAAGACGACTACTAAAAGGGCACTACGCAGTATCTTTAATATTAATAAACATAATACGACATACGAGATATGATAGAGCACTATGAATAAAAATAGATTTAGCATAAGACAAATTTTGATTTATTGACTTAAAGAAGGCCTCAGGCTGAGTACAAAATTAATTGATCGAAACCTAACATGCGATATAAATCTCTCAGCCATTTAATATTCTGTTTTTAAAGGTTCAAGAAAATTATGTTTTTTACATAGCTCAAGTTTTGTTTTTAAGACTAAAGCATGAAGAATCAAACCAAAGCTTATTTTGGGAGACCTGTTATATACTTTCTGCAAATAAGGTAATACTTAAATTCTTGCAGAATATAAAATAGTAGAACATTATGTTACACCCAGCTAAGGTACTCACAGACAGGAACAGTAACAGTCGAATCATAATTTTATAAGACAAAATCAGATTCCAGTTTCAGACAACGATGAAAAAGTGATAAGGAACAGCATATATTGCTGTTACGGAAGTATGATGACATAACTGTAAAATTTTAAAAAATGACTTTATTATATTGAAGGGATCAAAACTGCATTTTCAACATATTCGTAAATCGTCGTAATTGTACTTACGAATTTGGCCATGACCGGTGATTCCGCAAATACAGTTATGATGATTTAAAAATATATAGAAAATGAAGTATTGAGCTCTCCAACACAATAAGGTCATTTTTCAAAATTTTACAATTATGTGTTTATACTTCTAGAACAGCAATATATAGATATCCAAAATCAATGTTACCACATGTAATCAATCAATAGATAGATACTTATGATTAATTATTTGAGAAGATATTAAGTCAATTAGGCAATATGATTTTTTAAACTTTAGAAGTGTGTATAGTGGGTATTTGAAGAATTTTACCATTTATGAGATTTATTTTTCTCTTTTTGAAGAACTTCTATAATAATTATTTTATTATAATTTTGGAATATTCTTTGAAACTGATGGAATATTTTAAATCTTGCAACAGCGGCATTTTTCGTCAAATCTATTGCGCACGAACCTAGGAGTGGATTCAAAATTGGAACTGTGAAAGTGCGAGAGTGTACCGACTGATTCTTTTTAAAGCAATATACTGTGGTGAATTGTCGCCAAAATAGGCAATCTCGACAAAGGTTGCTACTTTGGCTGGCCAATCACAGCGCTCGTTATTAACTTCGCTGTCATTGGTCTTTCAGCGAAAGAGCACTGCGATTTTTCAAACACGATGTATATTAAAGAGCAGCGCACCTTCCGATCGAGACTTAATTCTACGAGAGACAATGAGGTATGACGCTTTCCACAAATGGAAGCACAAAAGACCTAAACAACAGATAATCGACTAAAAGAAAACCAGAGAGAGAAATAAAAAACCTTCCCAGAGGGAAACGTAACCATATAAAACCCCAGAGTGAAAAGAAACTCCAAAATCATAACAATCACACAAGGCAGATAGTTCGTAGCTCAAATCACCCAGAATATCGCATATCGCCTCGTACACAGTGGGCCCAGCTGCATACACAAGGATACAGTCTATATTGTGGTATCGTATAATATTTTATATATTTTCTTTATTATAATATAGATTATATACTAATTATGATTTTTTGTCCACAGGTAACCTACAAAAAAAAACCACAAAAAAACACAAAAAACCGGCCTTGGCCACCAAACAAATCAAAAAAATACTAACAAAAACCGACTTCGGCCACCAAAAAAATTAACAAAAACCCCAAAACCCGGACACGTAGGGCCCAACCCCTTGAGCACCAAGTCGCCGAACTGAGCCGGGTCTCAGAGCGGAGACTTGAGGCCTAAGTAAGCAATTTTAGTTCGCAGATAAGCCACTTTAAGATAACAGAAATATAGCGGAGATGTACTGTCCTGAGTTTTTTGCATTCGGTTAGGAAACCATGTTGGGGTTCTATTACCCAGGACCTCCACATGAGGAGCATTTGGCTGATTGTTGTGCCTCTATAGTGCATCAGAGTGCTATAGGGGGGAAAGGGATGGTCTAGAGCATTGGAGCACGGTGGGGTGACTCCTGTTTTTACTCGAGTTAACACACCTTGCTCCAATGAATTGTTACACCCGATCGTACTACCTGGGCGAACATTTCTCATAGGCTGGGTTCAATTAAATTGCTTGCTTGCTTGCTTGATCGAGACTTAAGTAGTCAGACACTTTGAGCCCTACTAGACCTTGTTGGTCTGGTATTGCTTCCTAGTAAAACTGTTGTTTCATTATTAATCCAAATTACGAAATCGTCCTTACGCCGAAAAAATACGATTACACCGACTTCGAAGAGCATCGATAATTTTCAACCCAGACGTCGAAGATACCAGAAGGCATCATTCGCTGTCTGCTTATTTACCACAGTGCACGAGGTCCAAGTATCGGCTTTAGAATCGCTTCCTATCAGCAAGACGAGCTTTTTGAAATAGAAAGACAGTGGTCTTAAGACTATTTCAAATTTTATCGAACTTATACCAGTGATTTATTGGATAACGACGGTGAATACGGGGAGAAGTCTCGACGGAGGCTTATAATCGATTTCACTGATCAGAGTCAAGCCACAACGATGCTTCGTCACTTTAAACCTTGTGCATTTTTAGTAAACATTGGAAATACTGATAGTACGAAAGTTGGTGTATAAAGCGACGGGCTATTGCAGAGCCGATACAACCGGCATTCTTATGCCTCTTTCTAGGAGACATAACGCGGCAATTCTTAACGAGAGCGAAACCGACATCTCTGTAATTTTAAGGCATATACCACGCAACAGAATACTAACACATATTATCATTGTAAGAAATATTATTCTTGTAAGAAAGTTTGAACGGTTAGAGAATTTTGATTGCCGGTGTCACCTCACTTGTTACAGAGGCTCGATAGAGCTTCTTATACGAATAAGCCAGTATGTGTACTAACTCCTATACGAAGATAGATCATCGTAATACGGGATCATCTTCGAGAGCGGCGGTCGCTGAGTGTCCAGTAACTCCAGATATTGGAGAGGATGCTACGACCGTACGACAGAATATGTGGCTGGACTTTTAGCGAGAAACATAGTTTACGAATTATGGATATGAAGTGGTTGAACATTTTTAGCGATAGTTTAAAATATTTTTTATTAAAATTGTTATTTTATGTGTTGAATTTTTATTGTTGTTTGTAATTAAATTGTGTACAGTCTACCCATTGTAAGATATTTTTTATGGTACATCTTACATAATTATATTGTTTATATTGTTCAAACCTAATAAAATTGTTTGAAAACAATCAACCGTCACCCACATGAAGACGTTTATAGTCTTAAAATATAATATAAAAGCATTTGCAACATGTAAATATTTATTTATTTTTTTGTAAAGCTTAAACTTTTGGTTTGCAGGTGTTTGTTACTTCTGCTAGTTTCAAAATCAAAAATGAAATTCTTCAGTATCTTTATTTTGTTTGTCTGTTTTACTGTATCCATTTATGCAGATCGAAGTTATAGACCAGAAGGTAAATATTTATTATTATGATATTAAAACTGTAGTTAGTTATTTCACAATTGTTTATTTATATATATATATTAATTTTTTAATGTTTATTAATTTATATATATTATTAATTATTTATATATATATATATATATATATATATATATATATATATATATATATATATATATATATATTTATATATACAGTGTGGAAAGCACTTATGGAATAAAATTGTTTGTGTCCTTATTCTAGAAAATAATAAAAAACTCTGGGACACGTTAACTTTTAAATTTAAATGAACAGGGTGATCCACGCAAGTCTGGCATAGTCCATAATTCTTATTTTTAATGAAACACCCTGTATATTTTTATGTTTTTAAAAGGTTCTTAACAACCTGATTTCAAAGAACTATATCAAGTAGGGTATATAATAAATAATACAAGGTGAAATTTTGAAATTAATAATTTATCACGTGTTATGGTATTATTTTAAATTAGCTAAATACAGACAATACCTTCTAATCTAAGTGTCAGTATATTGGGGAAAATTTCTGTTTAATAACCGTGTTAATATTTTTTGTCATGAATAGGTAAAAACTGTCTAGATAGTCTGCTAAACTAAATCGGTAAATAATGCGGATTGTTATCTATCAGTTGTTGGTGTGTTAACATTTTACATTAAAATAATGAATTCCTAATTAAAAGCTAATTTCTTGCAGAAATAAAAATGAGATATTTAACTGAGAAAAATGGTTACGGGGAGAACTGTAGAAGTCAAATTGAACTTATTTAATCAGAGGTATCCTCAGTTGCCTAATATTTCACAAGGCACTGTGATCAGATCTAGATCTAGATAAACTTAGAAATGATCCTACCAATATCTTCCAAAAAAGAAATAATGCTCTTATTGACAGATGGGACAAAAGTGGATATATATCACCAAATACAGCAAAATCACTTAAGATACACAACGCTATTCCACCAAAAATTTATGGCTTACCTAAAACACACAAGGAGAACATACCTCTACGTCCTATCGTTTCCTGCATTCAATCACCCTTCGAAAATCTTTCAAAGTTCTTGAAAAACATTATCTCCAATGTCATAAATAAAAATCCTTTATTCCAAATAAAAGATTCCAACGATCTTATTTCTAAAATTAAAAACATTCACGTACCGGATAACTATAAATTAATCTCTTTAGATGTCATTTCACTATACACTAATATCCCAATAAAACTTGCCACTGACATCATTAAAAAGAATTGGAATGACATAAAAGAATACACCAACATCCCATTGGAAGAATTCCAATCATCTGTAGAGTTAACGTTTAACTCAACATACTTTTTATATAAGGATGAAGTATACCAACAAATGGATGGATGCGCAATGGGGGCAAGTATATCTAGTGTCATTGCCCAACTGGTTCTGGAAGACTTAGAAGAATCTGTCATGAGTCATTTAGATTTTAATGTACCATTCTTCTACCGCTATATCGATGACTGTGTCTGTGCTATTCCAACAAATAAAACTACCGAAATCTTAGATATTTTCAACAGTTACCATCCATTAAAGTTCACTATAGAAATTGAACAAAATAATAAAATAAACTTTCTGGATATCACCTTACATCGCATTAACAATACAGTTAAAACCATGTGGTTTACAAAAGAAACATGGTCTTCACGATATCTTAACTACAATTCCCATCATCCATTTTCCCATAAGAAGTCTGTAATTATAAGTCTCGCTGATAAATCTATAAAACTAACAGATCCAGAATACAGACCAACTGCAATAAAAACAGCAAAAAATGCCCTTCTAAAAAATGCATATTTCGAACATCTAATCGAAACTATTTTCAAATCAAGACTCAATAAATTTTATAACAATGCAACTAATAACAAACTCAACAGTATCAAAACCACTTATACAACTCTTCCATATATAAAAGGTTTATCCGAACCAATAACAAATCTTTTAGTCAAACATAACATAACAGTGGCCCACAAAGGCAACAACCTCTTAAATAAATACTTCACAAAACTAAAAACACAAACTCCAAAACTTAAAAAATCACATGTTGTTTACGAGATACCATGTACAAACTGTGAAGGTGTCTATATCGGTCAAACCAGTCAACTGCTTCAATCCAGAATTCGTTCTCACAAATACGACAAGAACAACGTCACTGCGCTCACAAAACATGAAAGCGGGAAGAAGCATAAATTTGACTTTGAAAACATCAAAATTTTAAAAACAGAAAAAAACAAAAAGAAGAGGGAGATATACGAATCAATAGAAATAAAAAGAAACACCAACGCAATAAATGACAAAAAAGATACACAAAACCTAAATAAAATATATTTCAATCTGATTTAAACAATAATAATATAACATCATAAAAAGCTCTTAAAGTCATAACATATCTCCACCTTACCTTTTTCAAAAACATCAACGATACGCCCATATAAAAATAATTATATACTAATGACAGTAAACAATGAGATATCAGATATCAACTTTTATATGTCAGTTCGTTAATGTCTGTGTCACGTTTTACGTTTTGGTAAGTCATATATATATATACATATTTTACAATATCTGTTTGTCCTTATATATACACATTTTAGAATCTTGACAAAGGCAAGGGTTTCCTGCCGAAACGTTGATTGATTGCAATGGAAAATAAAATCTAGTTCCACATGTAATATCTTTATTGAACCTAAACCCAAGAAACATTAATTTTATATTAAATATAATACGGTTCAAGAAACTCAAATCTACTATATATGTATATATATATATATATATATATATATATATATATATATATATATATATATATATTGTCTGTTTTCAAAACATTAATATTTGTCCAAATACATAAATTGATCTTCATTATCTCTTTTTTTTAGACTGCTTTCTACCTGTAACTATTGTACAAGGAAATACCTGCTATATTGCGCCTGGTCCAGCATGGCGATGGGACATAAAATCCAGATCATGTGTAGTCGAAATGACTCTGGGATGCGATTATACAAATAACAATTTTGGCACTCAAGATGAGTGTAACGAGATAGCAAAACCAGTTTGCGAAAAATTACTTGCAAATTACCACCACTAGAACCACAAAATTCAACCACAAAATATCATTTTTATGAGTAATATAATGTTTATTATGTATATAAGTGTATTATTGTCTATCACATTACATTTCGAACATTTGTACTAATGGTAGTGGTATTTTCTGGAGGTTGACCACAGTTTAAAGAAGAAGAAAAAAGAAGGTATCCAGCTTCTTGACAGGTGACTAGGCGCGAATCACTGTTTTTTCTGTGCGGTGTTGATCACAAGTGTTTTCCGAATATTGTTATATTCGGAAAAGTATTCGAAATGCCAAAAAGGTTATCGGAGAAGGATAGTGTATCCCGGAAGAAACGTAAATATAAAAAGTTACAACATAAATTGGCAAAGTAAGGGAGGATTTTTAAGAAAGTAACCAAGGTATTTATAGGTTATGTTATACATTCTACATTTTTGGAAAAAAGTATATTGTATTGTTTGTCGGAATTAGGGTGCCTTTAGATAGATAATTAACGCCTTAACAAAAACTAGAACAGCGGCTACTTTTTAGTAGCCCAGTAAATCTTTATGATTATTTGACCTGCTCCCATTTCTCATAGGTAGATTACAGTAGCCCAAAAGTTTAGAAGAGAAATATATTTAATTTAATTACTTTTGTACATTTTACCTGGTTTTTACTTTACCACCATATCAAGTTTTCATACTTCTTTACCTTCAATACTAAATTTTTTGTTTGGTATTGTCCAAAATATTAAAGTCATTTTTTGTTCATTGAATTTTAGATGAGCAAAGGCAAACTGAAGGTCAAAATAATATTATAGAAACCATTGTGGAGGTGCATAGTTCTCAAGCCTCGCTAAATAATACAGAAAATGATATGCGATGCAATTTGAGCATAATCGAAGATTTGGGGGCAAGTGAAGAGCTTCAACAGGCAGTACCTATTGAGGAGCCGCAACAGCAGGCAGAAGATTTTTTTATTTGAGAGATATCTACTTAAAAAGAAAATATATCTCTAGATATGATTAACTGGATTGGGGAAGACCCATCAAAAACTAACCTTAATGCTTGTGAAATGTTACCAGATATAGCAAAGAGGCTAACTCATTCTCTCTCCAAAAGCTTAGACAAAAGCATTGTGAGTAACCTTACAGAAAAATTCCCACCTGCTACAAATTGCGAGAGACTTTGCCCACCTCAGTTAAATCCTGAGATCTTATCTGCAATAAAAGTAAAATTAGGGAAGATAAGTAGTTACAATCCATTCAAAGAATTTTAGCGGCAAGTATTATGGCTCTTTATAAAGAGGTCGAATTGGGATTAAATGAAAATATGAGTATCGAAACAAGTGCCAACTCCATAAACCTCAATATAGAGGTGTTTTATAAAATGTCCTTGCACAGAAGGTTTTTGCTCAGTTCTTCATTAAATTTAAAATTTAAGAAATTATTAGATGAGCAACCTATAGATAAATATTTATATGGAAAGAATTTGGTAGAAAGGTTGAAAGAGAACAAGGATACAAAATCAGCAGCATTTCAGGTCAGCTCTATTATGAAGCCACAAACATCAAATTTTTACCCTAGGACTGCTCCGTAACGCCAAGCTGCTATTTTAGCTCAACAGCCAATAAGAGTTCTTGCAGAATCTCAAACTTCAATCAGCAGCGTTTAAACTTCAATCCAGCCTCGAAAAGACCAAAACTTCGACAAAGCCAGTACCCAAATCGCCCACAACCAACATCAAGATACAAGCAGTTGAACAGGCAGCAGTACCAGGACCAGAGCAGAATAACCAAGAGGTCATATCTCGCGTAACTAAAGCGGGAAAGAGGTAATTACAATAAAAAAACAGTCAAGATAGAAAGAAACTCTAACGTTCACCCAAACCACAGTTAGTAACCTACAAGTTGCTAATAAAGCAATGGAGAAAATAATGTTAGGGGTTTATCCATGTCATAGAATACCAAATGCTACTAGGCATAAAAAATTAGTAGTAGCAGACATTATAGAAAGAATAGCAAGACTAAAATAAAACTAGGTAGATCATGAAGCAACAGCAATGGTAATTTGTGAACAAACAGAAGTTTAACACAAAAACTCCAAATACTAGCTAAAAGAAACAGATTCTTGACGAGATGGACATGTGACAAAAAAGAGTAACTACAAATAGCATTCAGATGACGCAACATCGGACTAAGTTTAAAAGCATGCGAGGGACCAGTGTTTAGCAGTGGACGTTGGAGGCTACACGATGATAATTAATCATTAAATAATTAAACCAAATATTTATTACTAAAATATTTATGTTCGCCATTTAAAAAATAAACTGAGGAAGTATTGTATAAATATAAATTTGTGTATCAATATTTTTACTATATTTTTTATTAAGAAAAATAGGAAACTAGGAAATGAAGTGGCGATGATAACCGTAGAAAAAATAAAAAACGCATTACAAAAAATGAAAAATAATAAAGCTCCTGGGCCGGGTGATCTACCTATCGAGTTATTCAAACATGCCACTGCAATAACATTAGAATTGCTTTGTAAAATGTTTAACAAGTGCCTACAAGGAGAAAGTATCCCAAGAGATTGGAAAGTCTCGTACATAAACTACATCTACAAAAAGGGAAACAGGAATGACTGCAGTAATTACTGAGGTATCAGCATTACGTCATCCACTGGCAAACTGTATGAAAGAGTTCTGAAAGTTAGAATAGAAAAAGAAGCCACAGAGATCGAAGAACAAAGTGGATTCCGACCAGGGAGATCTTGTGTCGACAATGTATTTACTCTCAAACATATAACGGAAAAGAGATTAGCAAGAGTACTAGAACTTCACGCCACTTTTATAGATCTCCGTAAAGCGTTTGACTCCGTACCACTGCAGAGACTATGGTCAACATTAAAAAACGCAGGTATAAATGCAGTATATATAAATGCCGTGAAAAGGCTATATCAAGATAACCAAGCCTATATTAAGGTTGGAAACCAAATTTCCAAGGGTTTTACCCAAACAAAGGGTGTCAAACAGGGCTCTTGCCTCTCCCCAACCCTACTTAAAATATATCTTGGTAATGCTTTAAAATATTGGATGAGAAAATGCAGCCCAATGGGCATATGAGTAAATGACACTCCTATATACACAATCCTCTTCGCAGACGACCAGGTAGTTCTTGCCGAGGACCTACAAGATATGACGTACATGATAAACAAACTAATAGACGAATTCAAAAAATGGGGATTAGAGGTTAATACCGAAAAGACACAATACATGAATATATGAGGCATCGGTCAAGACATGGAAACAGAAAGCGGATTAATTAAAAACGTTGATCAGTACGAGTATCTCGGATTTACACTAAGCGAAGACGGGAGAGACGACAAAGATATAACAAGAAAAATAGGAAAAGGAAAAACATGATAAAAACACTACATCCGATCCTGTGGAATAAAACTTTAACTAAGAAAACAAAGAAAAATATATGTCAGGCTATGATTCAGCCGGTGCTGACGTATGGGTCAGAAGTGTGTGTCTTTAACAAGAAGATGTCACAAAAACTCCTCTCAACGGAAATGATGTACTGGAGAAGATGTTCCAGGTTAACTTTGTTTGACCACATAAGAAATGAAAATATAAGATTAATATAAGATTTAATGAAAGTAAAGAACACAATAATGGATACGATAGCCGAAAAACAATTAAAATGGTATGGACACCTGAGACGGATGAACGAAGAAAGGATACCACGAAAGGTTTGGAACTGGAGACCTACACAGGGAAATAAAAGGGGAAGGCCAAGAAAGAAATGGATATCCAATATTCATATAGAAATGGAAAATAGAGGTCTTCAAGAAGGAGACTGATACACATGATACCAACACAAAATATTTAGGGTGTAGGTATGTTCTTTTTTACAATCACTTTACCGAGTACCCTGGCATTACAGCCACTAGACATATTTCATTACATACGCGTAGAAATAATATTTAAAAATTTCTATTAATGTCAACTTAAATAAATACACAGTAATATGTTTCATTTAATTTGTATAAATGCATTATAAAGCATTTTTATTAAGAACATTTGTTCGGAACACACTGTAACTGTAATCGAACGAAGGTAAAATTTTGGCATAAATTGGTAACACTTATTTGACAGTTGCGATGTTGACACTTTTTGTACTTCATTATTTTGAATTTTAAAGTGAATATCTCTTGTTTTATATTTTTAACTATTTAATAAAATCTGTTCTTTTTAGAACAAAATTAGTGTGTTTTATTTCAAAAATGTCACGTAAAAATTTAAATAGTCGTTGTAAAGAGATGGTAATACTTTTACAATAATTATGTAATCTATTTGATTTAAAATGGAGTCAGGATTTTTTTATACTTTGGCAACTATGTCAACTTCGATCTCTGACGTAGATAATGACGTAAGTCGTTATCTAAATTAGATGAAGTATATATATATATATATATATATATATATATATATATATATATATATATATATATATATATATATATATAGGAAACTAATTTTTATACACCACAAAGACATGACACAATTTTAGGACATTAGTTCCCATTTGTATGTACTCTAATATTTAACTTTCTCAGTATAAAGTTTAACAGTAGTGCGGTGGCCTCTTTTAAATAAGTTTCTGAATCCGGCTTGTTCCGCTGACTGATCATTATCTAATTGAAACTCTCTTCAATTCTCGCATTGTTCTGTAGCTATTTTCTTGTGACATTTTACTTTTGTAATCACTTTAGGATGGTAGTTAATGACAATTGTAAAATTGCAATTACTTTACCCAACCAGGTCAGAAGCTAGTTTTAAAGTAAAAGTTCTGAAAAATTTGATTATTTGATTTTTATTATAATTGAATCATTTTTTTCTATTTGATACACATATTTTTAAAAATTATGAAACAAATAATAAGTTAATGAAATACTTGACAAAAAAAAATGAAGGTTATATTCTTGTCTTTTGCGCTGACCCGTGGAGTTGTAACTTATGGTAACTTCATTGATCCCGAAAGCTTTTAATTATTGGTTTTTATTTATTAAATATTTATTTCTAATCACTACGAGGAAGACGTTAAAAAAGCTATAGACAACAACAAAGAATCCAAAATAATAATAATGGGAGACTTTAACGCCAAAATTGGAAGTAATATTGAAGAATCTGAAAGCAAGATTGGAAACTTTGGATTCGGCACAAGAAACACAAGAGGAAAGAAACTCATGGAATTCCTAGAACAAGAAAACATGTATGTTATGAATACCTTCTACAAAAAGAAACCTAACAGAAAGTGGACATGGGTCGCACCTAACGGAACTACCAAAAATGAAATAGATTATTTTCTCTTAAACAACAAAGGAATATTTGAAGACGTCACAACAATAAACAACGTAACAACGGGCAGTGACCATCGTATAGTCAGAGCAAAAATAAATATTAACATGAAAGAAGAGAGAAAAAGGATTAAAAAAAAAACAACGAGGATAGATGCCTTTAAACTAAAGAATAAATGAAGACCAGTTCTTAGAGGACTTAGCGGATAAGTTCGAATCTGATCCTTCACATAATCAAGATCAAAATGACGAGATTAATAAAAACCTAAATAAAAACCTTCTCGCAGCAGGACAAGAGGTCGCAAAAAAACAAGGACTAAAAAAGACAAAATAAGCAATGAAACTAAACAGCTAATGACGGAAAGAAGACAACTACTAGCGCAAGACAAACGCCATACTCAAGAATATAGAGAATTTAATAAAACAATTAGAAAAGAACGCGACATACAAAAATGGAACGAGAACTTAATAGAGCGAGTCATTCAAAACAACAGAGGCTTAAAATGTCTGAGACCCGCACTGGGAGTTCAAAAAATCATCAAAATTAAAGACGCCAACAATAAGGTAGAGAAGGACAAATATAAAATAACAAATATTGTCGAAGACTTCTACATATCCTTGTACAGCTCGTAAGGCCAGCCTAATGAAACAATAAAGGAGAACGTCAAAATAAAAAAGAAAAACGTGGGATCAGAAGTACTACCAAATATAAAGGGATACGAAATAAAAAGAGCTTTAAAAGAACTAAAAAATAATAAAGCTTCAGGACACGACGGTATAATTGCTGAGCTCTTGAAAACAAGCAAAACATTAACAATCCTGTACTTACAGAGCTATTTAATAGATGCATATTAGCAGATATGCCACATAATAGCCAGATCCCTAAAGACTGAAACGAGAGTCTAGTAATACTCTCGCAGGATATAGTACATCAGACGATCTGCTGACAATGAGAACATTGATAGAGAAGGCAAATGAATACCAACTACCCGTATTTCTTGCCTTCGTCGACTACGAAAAGCGTTTGATAGTATCGAGATGCGGGCCATATTAATAATTGTAGAATAGACTCGAATAGACTAGAAGATATAGGCAACTAATACATAATATATATGAAAATGCAACTATGATAGTACAACTAGACGAAAATACAAATCCCATCCCCATTAGGAGAGGAGTGAGACAAGGAGACGTAATATCGCCAAAGCTTTTCAACCTAGCCCTAGAAGACGTCCTCAAAACTACAAATTGGGCAACCTATGACATTAACGTTAATGGCAACAAGTTAAACCACCTCAGATTCGCTGACGACATAGTGATTATATCGAGCACATTCGAGGAACTGCAAATTATGTTGGAGGAACTAGCAGCCAGCTCCCAATACATCAGCCTAAAAATGAATATGAAAACAACAAAAATAACGACAAACACAGAAGACCCCAGATATATAACTATAAACGGCAGTGAGATAGAACAAATCTAGTAATATATCTACCTAGGCCGAATCCTAAGACTTGAAAAAGATAACCAAAGTGCGGAAATTACTAGAAGAGCAAGACTAGCATGGGCAGGATTTGAACAACTTAGTTGGATACTTAAGAACCGCAAAATACCCCAATACTTGAGGAGCAAAGTGTTCAACCAATGCATCTTTCCTATCATGATATATGGATGTCAAACCTGAACCCTAACCAAGGCAAACATGAATAAACTAGCCACAACAGAAAGAACAATGAAAAGAGCAATGTTAGGTATACGACTGTCAGATAAAAGAGGAACGACTGGGTAAGATCCAAAACAAAAGTCGAGGACATAACAATAAAAATTGCAAAACTTAAATGGAGCTTCGCGGGCCACACCGCTAGACAGAAAGACCAACGTTGAAATACGACATTAAAAGAATGGCCGGAACAAATTGGAAATATGTTGCTCAGGATAGAGACCGATGGAAGGAGTTGGGAGAGGCATATGTCCAAACACGGACGACAGAAGGCTAAGAAGAAGAAAAAGAAGACGAGGAAGACAATATATTTTTACTTACTGAGGTCATATTACTCTTTGAACGGAATGTCGAAGTTATTAATTTCTATATTTACTACATAGAACACCCAAAATTTTCGTTGGTATCACAGTTATCTGTTCGGGAGACTTGAGCAAGAACTGTACTTCTAAAACACTTTACTTAGAAAGATAGGGAGATTCTTAACATCTGGTGGTAGTCAGTGATATGAATTTTTATTAGATAAATTATTTTAGTATTTGCTGTCAGGCCATGGAGTTGGGGTGTGGTGTTTCCATTGTAAAAATAACGCGCACTCTATCCTCCATGCTATAGCATGCCCGACGAGCTATACAGTCTGTAGTCAACACACCGAGGTATAAGCGGGAACACAAGGTGCATAAATACTCATAAAAAACATCACAATTTACTTTTTTTTTAATTATTTTGAGTAATATGTCTTTAATCTTTGCTATCAGCCTCTCTTGGCTAACTCTTGTTTCCTCCGACCTCAAATGGCTGTTAGGTTTCCGAGAGCAGACGGATAACTATATTTCCTTCTAATTCATACTCTTCAGTGTAGCGAGTCATCCAGTGTGACGAGTCATTCACTGAACGATTGCCGGCATAAGAAATCCCTCAATTACTGACCAACACTTTCAGGCGGATGAATTGCTAAGTGGTAGGGCACTCTTCTGTCCTGAGGTTGATGGTTGATGTCTGAAATCGGCCTCGAAGGCGGATGAACCAAAGATTTGATTAACGGCATAAAGATGTAAAAGCACAAGTAGGACAAACACTTCAATAAAGATCCACAGCGATACGCCCTAGTCAATCAATCATGGATTTTATCAATGGTTTTTATTGTGGAGGTCTTTCCAGTTAATGTGCCTGATGATATGTTCGGTGAGTATTATCTTTTGGATTTTGGCAATGCGTTGTGTGTTATTGATCACGAGTTTTTCATATTTTATACTTTGAATACCAAAACTTACGGCTTACGGCCCTAAATTTGACATATTTTAGTCCATACTTGGGTAGAAGGTGTGTTGGTTTTTAGTGATAAAGTATATTCTCTCCATCAAATTTTCTTGTTTTCTTTTAGCTCGTATTTTGCTCTGGCCTTTAGTTTTTTAAATTGCACAAAATTTTGGGTATTTTAAGTTCTTCAATATCTGTTCAATGCTTTTTTGCATTGACGAACTGCATATTCACAGTCCTTATTCTACCATGGTACTTTCTTCTGTGTATAGGTTGTAGAAATTTTGCCAATATGTAGTTTAGCAGCATAGATAATGCAGTAGATAAGAAGGTTAAGAGATTCATCTACGTCATTAGAAAGAGACAGAAGTGGAAGTTTTTTTTTGAGACACGAGCAGAAGCCAATCCAATCTGCATTGGCGATTCTCCATTTGGGTACATTTTAATTGCTAGATTTATTCTCGCTATTTTAAATCAGAATTGGAAAGTGATTGCTATTAAAGAGACTGTGGAGGACATACCAGTTTAATAGAGATAATGACTTTGGGTCAGAAAAGCTTAAATCAATTGCTGAAAATGTGCCAGAAGATATATTGCAGTATGTACTTGATCCGATATTTAATAGGTAAGTGCTTAAACAATTTAATACATTTTCAATGACTTTTCCCCTTCCAAATATTTTATCACAGCCCCACATAATATTATGTGCATTGAAATCACCCACAAGAAGATAAGGAGTGGGGAGTTGATGGATTAGATCAAACAGTTCCTCTTTTGAAAGTTTGTACTTAGGTGGTACGTAAATGCTACATACTGTAATAATTTTTCTGGGGCACTAGATGGAGACTGCGATTTTTTCAATACCAGTAGTGAGTATGTGATGTGTAGAAAACAGATCTCTGGAAACAAAAATTGAGGTGGCTCTCAGGTGACTCTCAGGAACTACTTTCGTAGACAATGGTAAACTTTTTAATTTTTAAGTTATCCAATTTTGGTATCTTCAAAGTTTGTCTTTTGTAAACATATAAAATCTGCTCCTATTTCTGCGATCAATTGTTGGATTCTTTTATGTCTCGGATAAAATCCGTCACAATTCCATTGAAATAATTTGAAAAGTAACTAAGTAATTAAAAGGTAAATTTTTGGGACTTTTGTTATGTATCTAAGAGATAATCGTCATCAGTTGATCATTGTGATACTTCAGCGTTGTTATTATCTGTGGTTAATTTTTTTTTAAATTATTTTATTGTTCTAGTAACTCTACCCTTAACAGGTCTTTCTGTTAAAGAAGGATATATCTTTACATAATGTCCATCATGACCTGTATATCTGTAGTAATTTGCAGAGCTTTGATTATTGAGTTGCAATTTAATGCAATAATCTGATCAGCTGTTAACGAATATTCATTCGGATTTGTGTTACAGAGATTTTGTATAATTGTCTTTGTATTGTTTGATAGAATAGCTTCGTTTGTGGACTGCATCCTAGGTTTCTTTTTAACTAATTTTGGTTTATCACTGCTGGAGGAGTGCTCAGGAGGGGGCATTACATCAACGTCGGATATCTGGTCTTTAAGAGAATTTGTGTCATTAGTTAATAAATGCAGTCTTTTGACACCTGATAATGGTAATAATATAGTTGCTTGAATATTCTCAGAATTTGTATCAACTATTGTAGTTGTTGACAATGTTGATGATAAATTATTTGATTGTGGCAATAAGGTTGTTTGTGTATTTGTGTTAGGACATTTGTTTGCTGTATGTCCAGGCTGTTTACAAAGGAAACACTTCATACGATCTGGAGACAAGAATATTCTATATGCGATATTCTCATGCTGTATTAAAAGTATCGAGCAAAAAGACAAGAGAGGAAATGTAAAGGTAGTGGGGGCAAAAATATTGTTAGACAGGAAGTGCCATCTCGAGAGGACACATTAAATAAGGAAAGAGTCTTTCCTTGTTTAAAAAATAAAATTTAGTTGGGTTATGTTATTGTTTGTCCCAACTGTCACATGAAATCTTATTAATATTGAAGTTTTTTAACAATTGTGTCACATTTTAGACTATTATCGTTAATATTTATTTAGTTTCTCGTCTAAGACACATTCTGAAAAATATTTTATAGCTACTGTTATTAAGTGTCGAAAAATTTAAATTTGGCGCATTCGCATTTCGTGATATGTCCGCCATCAGAGGCCACTTTTTGGTCTTCTTTTCATAACGATTAGATTCCCTCTTTTGTCTTTTTGCTCGATGATTAAAAGTGACGTTTGAAGCTCGTAGTTTTCAGTAGCTGGAATAACGTAGACTTGACGTGTAAAACTCAAAATATGCGAGTACTCATCTCCTGGGATACCTGCCTTTAATAATGATAAAGGCGATATCATTTAAAGTCCGAAATCTTTGAGTGCTTGTTCTATGACCTCATTAGGTATGGATGGACAGACATTTGATATTAAGATTCTCTTAGCGGGGGAAATTAGTCTTTTTATACCTAGCTTAAAGGAATTTACAGTTACAGTGGAATGCTCTAATATAAGCTAGTCTACAAGTTCGGTCCTTGATAAGTAGATACACACTCGGTTGTTTGATATTTTCGATGCAAAACAAACATTTTTGGGATTAGCGATGTTTCCAACTGCTTTAACGTAGTCCAATAACACAAGATTTGGATAAGAATGTATGATAATTGCTTGTTCTTGTTTTTTGGAAAAATAGGTTTAGGTCTGGTTTTGGCTGAAGCAACGTATGAAGTTGTAGGTGTATTGTATTGTGTATTTTCTCCGTCATTCGTTAACATTATGTATTTAGTTACGTTTAAAGTAGTTTGTTCAATTTTGTTGCCCTTGTAGTCAAAAGCAACAGGTTTAGGATTATACATAATGATTGTAATTATGGGCCAGTATCTAGATAACAACTCACCATATGGTATTACTGGTTGCCTATAAAATTGGCGTAAAGCGAAAGGCGATTTAAAAGATATTCGTGTTTTACTAATGAACACAAAAAAGTTCAGAGATAAACAAAATAAAGAGTTCAATGCAACAATTAAAATCAGATATTAAATAATACCTTTACACTTATTCGTAGGCAAGAGTTAACAGCAGTTTCCAATACACTACAACTTTATGATTATTGGTCCAAAATTTAGTAAATTTACAATCCAATAAAAATGGTGTAGCAATAATTACATCTAATGAAATTGCAAAATTAGTTTCTGGATTACTACCAACATCAAATAGAATAATGCTAATAAAAATAGACAGCAAACCAGTCAATATGAATATTATCCAGGTATATGCCCCAACTAGTCAAAGCACAGAAGAAGAAATAGAACAATTTTACGGAGACCTAAACAAAACTCTACTGCAGACAAAGAAGCATGAAACCAACATAATATTAGGAGACTTTAACGCCAAGATTGGAAAAGGAAGAAAAGATGACACGGTGGGGGAGTTTGGCCTGAGAATAAGAAATGAAAGAGGAGATAGACTGCTTCAGTTCTGTAAAGAAAATCAGTACAGTATAATGAACAAGCCATTTTTCAAGACATTTTTCAAGCCATCACCCAGACGTCTCTATACGTGAAAATCTCTAGCAGATGGAATAGAAGGACGCATCACAAAAAATCAAATCGATTACATAATGGTCAACAAAAGATACAAAAACTCAGTAAAAGCATGCAAGACATACCCGGAGCTGACATCCCCATCGACCACAATCTTCTTTTTGCAACAATTAGAATAGAATTTAAAAGAACAAAAAGAAATAAGCAAATAATAGCTATTAACCCAGATAAGCTTGAAGAAAAATACACTATTAATAAAATACGACAAGAAATACATAGACACTTGAGTAACAGAACAGTACAATCGACACAAACTCCCGAGAAAGACTGGCACTATATTGAGAAAACACTTACAAGAGTAACAGAAGACTACCTCAAACAAGATACACAAAAAAAGAACAAACCATGAAAGAAATTCTAAACATAATGGACAAAAAAAGAAAATACAGAGGTAAAAATGAAACAACATATAAGCAAATACACAAGAATATCAGAATAAAGATCCAAGAAGCAAAAGAAACCTGGCTAAGTGAAAGATGCCAAGAAATTGAAGAGTTGGAACAAAGACATGATACTTTCAATCTACATAAAAAAGTAGAAGAAGCCGCTGGAATATTTAAACAAACTCCTGCGTTTTTCATCAAAGATAAACATGGGAACCCGATACTGAACGTAGAAGATCAAATAGGTAGATGAAGAGAATACGTGAAAGAGATGTTTTAGGACCGAGAAAGGATGAACATTTACATGCAGGAGGCATCGACTGATGTAATAAATGACAAATAGATGACAAAAATAATAAATATATTACTAGACGAACATATCGGAGTAATGGAGGATATATTTAACAAAATATACGAAACAGGCATAATACCAAATGATTGGCTGACATCGGTGTTTATGCCACTATCAAAGAAGAGAAACTCCAAGGAATGTGAAGACCATAGAATTATTAGCCTGATGAATCATATGTTGAAGCTTTTCCTACGAGTAATACACAATAGAGTATATAATAAACTAGACGAACACACTGGCCAAACTCAGTTTGGTTTTAAGAATGGGTTCGAAACAAGAGAAGCATTTTTTTCAATACGTGTGCTAGTTGAAAGATGTAGAAATGTCGATTCTGATGTATACTTGTGTATTACTAACTAATAGATATTTTAAGGTCATGTAATATCTACGATAAAGACTTAAGGAGTATTTCAAACCTCTACCAACAACAAAACGCTAATATCAGAATAAAAAGCGAAACATCTGGAAAAATCAATATCGAGAAGTGAGTAAGACAGAGATGTGTCCTATCACCTTTGCTGTTCAATGTTTACTCTGAGAAGATATGTCAGAAAGCTTTGGAAGGCACCTCGGATGGTATAATTATAAACGGGCAATGTATAAATAACCTGCGATATGCTGATGACACTGTTATACTGGCAGATAATGCTGAAGCAACGCTTAATGGACCGAGTAACGACAGCCTGTAGAGAATTTGGAATGAAATTGAATACAAAGAAGACAAAAACGATGGTCATCAGCAAGCACCAAAACAGAAGGGTGAAGGTCAATGTCAACGGAACAGATCTGGAAAGAGTAACAAAAACAACGTACCTTGAAAGTAATCTTGATAAAACTTCACTCACTAGAGATAAGAATACGCCTGAAAAAGGCACGTACAATGTTTTACCAAATGCAAAAAGTTCTATGCAACAGTCAGCTGGGCATCTCATTGAGAACTAGAATTCTTAAGTGCTATGTTTTCTCCACCTTGCTCTATGGTGTTGAAGCCTGGACAATGACAGAAGCAATACAAAAAAGAATCCAAGCATTCGAACTCTGGTGTTACTGTAACATGCTCAGAATATCCTACATGAGCCATACGACAAATGCGGAAGTCTTGCGGAGGATGAATAAGGAAAGAGAGCTTATTCTTATAAAAAAAGAACGGAAAACACAATATTTTGGTCACATCATAAGAAATCAAAAGTATGAACTGCTCCAACTTATAATCGAAGGCAAAGTCAATAGCAAAAGAGGACCAGGAAGAAGACGCAACTCTTGGCTTAAAAATTCACGGCAATTGACAAACATGACCTCCATAGAACTATTCAGGGCTGCTACAAATAAAATTAAATGGGCAAAGGTAATGGCCAACATCCTTAAGGATAAGGCACCGTAAGAAGAGACAATCCAAATATTCACTTTAAAATACTATTCACCATTTACACGTTCAGAATTTAAGAAATAATCGTTGAAATATTTAAATTTTTAGTAGAAACTTTGAAATGCACGTTTTATATTATTTGTTTTCTTTATTTTGGCAACTTCGGCCTGTGGAACCCTATTTTTGTGTTACCGTGGTAGCACTCATTGTGTTGAACCACAGTGTAGCTTATCAGTAAATAAAATTTATAACGTCTTTGCTTTATGAACTCGACTAAATATAATTTACGAATAGTGAACCATTATTGAACCGATCGCAACTATATTCTAATAAAATAAGCTCATAACGAAGACATATCTTTCACGTTGTTTATGAAGCTTGTAAGGCATACATAAGCAACAAACGTAAATTCAATATCTCATAGAAATGTATTTTGCGACGCTGCATCGAATATATAAAACCGAGAACGGGACTTGAAATTTATTTTATTGCATATCACAAATTGGTTGATCTTATTCCTATGCAAAATAGGCAGCCGGATTTCTTTATATCCTTTATGCAAAAAGATAAAAAGTATGAAAAATTTATTTATCATTGGCAAGAGTATTTACTCCTTGTACTGGAGAACAAATTGTTTATGGAAAACAAAAAGCTTTTGTAACAGAATTCTTTGTGTCAGGGACAAATTGGAATTTAAATATGTACATATAGCAACAAAAAACTTTTGTTACTTGATAAGAAGTTAAAACACCTTTACACAAACCAAAATGAATGTACACATTTTCAATTTATAAAAGAAGTAGCCATGGTTCTAATAATGCCACATGAGACGACAACTTGCCAAGAGCTGTTTGTAGAAAGAATTCAGGTTAACAGTTAGTTGAATTTAAGAAAAAATATATAAAAACTATGCACAAAATGTTGTAAAGAACAAACGACAAGAAAGTTTCTATGGATTGCAGGTTTTGTAACGTAGTTTTAAAATGTACCAAAAGCTGAGTGAAGACTGCAAATGATTAGATGTTAATTTTTTTGTTATATTTAATATATTTTAGATTTTAATAGTAGTAACAGTAGTTATTAGTACATAATGCTAGTTAATTAAAAGAAGAAGTTTGTCAAATTTTTATTTGTTAACCTATTTTTTATAAAAAAATCTTTGACGACCGACTGATGCATATTTTCTCACATGTAGGAAAATATATTCATATTTTAATTTGTAGTTTAAAATATTTCATTTTCTAAAGTGCTTATTGTACATATGACAAAATCTGTTGTTTTTTGTACCAAAAATAATGGTTTAGTAATTTTTATGTGATTTTAAAAGTTAACGTCCCGCTGGACTTCACGTCATCAGTTATCTGAAAAAAAAATTACCAAATATTAACGGTTAAGTAAGAAATTATTCCATAATATCGCAAAAAGAGGGAGCGACATTGCTGTGAGGAAGTCCAATTACTCATTTGTTGTTTGATCTCTAAATGTCCCAATTATTATAGTTGAAATTGGGACCAGTTCATTATCTTTCTTACTAATTATTTGTTTGAGAATTTAATATTTCCAAATTGTTTTCCTAACGAGATCCAATAATAATAATATACATATCTACTCTTTATTTCGCGATTTGTGCAGTAGATTACATAACACCGATCAAACTGAGGGAACCAGAAATGCGCCTAAACCATCTTACTAAGGACGAAAAAATGCGCACCTAGATGGGTAAACCTCTGCACAAACGACATCCCAATGAGGTCAGTCAAGACCATGTCGACAGTATAGCGTCGAACTATTGGCTGACATCAGGAATGTTCCCTGAAACAGAAGGTTCACTACTGACCATTCAGGATCAGGTTATACCAACCAAAAATTACCTGAAATATATCGTCAAAGACCCTCAGGTTCAAAATGACAAATGCCGATATCGATGCCAAGCTCAGAAAACCATCCAACATGACTGTCAGGCATTTGCTGCAATTAAATATAAGGAACAGCACGACTCAGTAGGAAAGATCCTTTATCAAGAGATAGCTGTCAAACTGGGACTTCTTTAAACAAACCGTCTTCCATATTATCAATACGTTCCTGAGAGTATACTTGAGAATGACAACTACAAGCTATACTGGGACCGCACTGTGCTGACAGACCAAACAGTGGTACATAATATACCAGATCTTATACTAGTCAATAAACTAAAGAGACAAACAACATTAATTGATGTGGCGATACCTAACAACAATAATCTTTAATCTTCGTGTTAAACAGAAAAAATCGCCAAGTACAGGGACCTAGAAATTCAAATACAAAGACAGTGGAGAATAGAAAGTACCCAGACAATACCTATTGCTCTCTCTACTACTGAAGTCATTCCAAAGAACCCCCTAGAAAACAAAAAATTTAGGTCTGAATCAACATCTCTACAAGACCATGCAGAAAGCTGTACTACTCTCAACGTCCAGATGTATACAAAAATTTTTGGAAGATACTCCAGCATATCAAGTCACCTAGGGCTCGATAACACGGAAAG
Source organism: Diabrotica balteata (assembly GCA_918026665.1). Classification (NCBI taxonomy): domain Eukaryota; kingdom Metazoa; phylum Arthropoda; class Insecta; order Coleoptera; family Chrysomelidae; genus Diabrotica; species Diabrotica balteata. Next base: position 140,021,414 of record OU898278.1, read on the forward strand.
AGTCCCACCAGAGCTTAATCTTTTGGATACCGTAGGTATCTTGGATAAGTAAATTTTCCACTTAGAGGGAGTGTGAGCCACATGGCTAAATCTGGATACACATAAAAAATGAAAATATTAGACCAGATCTCGTGCTAGTTATTAAACTAACAAGACAAACAACTTTTATCGATGTGGTGATACCTAACAACAATAATCTGCGTGTTGAGTACAACGACAAGATCGCCAAGTACAAAGATCTGGAAATACAAATAAGGAGACAATGGAGAATGGAAAGTACCCAGACGATACTTATTATTTTTTCTACCACTGGAGTTATTCCGAAGAACCTTATGGAAAACATAAAAAAGCTGGGTCTAAGTGAAAATCTATATAAGATCATGCAGAAAGCTGTGCTACTTTCGACGTCCAGATGCGTGCGAAAATTTTTGGGAGATACACTGACGTACCAAGTCACCTAGGACTCGATAACATGAAAAGAGTCCCATCAGAGCTCAATCCTTTTGATACCGTAGGTATCTGGGATGAGTGAATTTTTCCCTTAAAGGGAGTGTCAGCCGTATGGCTAAATCTGGGTAATAATAAGTCCTTTTTCAGATAGCTTAAGGTCACCTTATATTTTCATATTTTCTTCAAAATTTTTTAATTAACAAAAATAATCGCGCTTAGAGTTTAGCTCTATCTTTACCTTATTTTTCCCCACAGTTGTCATGTTAATAATAATACTTTAAAGTTCTGGAGATGCATTTAAAATTAACCGAACAGTAACTATTTTACGTAGCTTACCTATATTACCCTTCAGGTTTTTATCTCCAAGTATTTTACGTAGCTTACCTATAATACCATCATCATCATTCTAGCTTTACAACCTTACGTAGGTAGTAGCCTTTTTAAGAATTTCTCTCTAGTCATTCCTATCTATCGCCTTTCTCTTTCTCCCTTTTGTTTCTGGCTAATTTTTTACTGCATTTTAACTTCAAGAATCGTTGGTGGTTTCCCCTCCCATTCATCTGTTCCCCTTACCTCATCTCTTTTGTCTTTTAGATTTTCTTCCATTTTCTTTATATTTAGTGCCTAGTTAATGTATTCGACCTATCTAGTCAACACATCTTTGCTTGTTGTTAACAGCTTGTCATTCTGACTTCTGAATTGTCTTGTGGTTGCCTTGAATTCTTTGCTGTTAATGTTAACTTTCCTATACAATGTTCTTTTTCTTATAGAATTGTTTCTCTGTGCTAAGTTTTTTCTAATATATAAGTGATTTTGTTTTTTTTTTAGTGTATGCTCTTTTCTTCTCATATCTTTGTCTGATAATTCTCTACAGTTGTTCCAATTCGTCGGTAAGTATCTTTCTGTAGACTTAATTTTTTGTTTGTTGAATTCTTGTATTTATAATCAAACCAATAATTTTTACGGTCACAAATCTGTTTCTATTTCGTCTTCCGCTGATGCTTTAATATCTTCCTTAATTCTGGTCTAATAGGAGTCCATATCTGGCTGGCCTTTTTTATTTACATTTTGATTTCTTTCTCTGTTAATGATGTTTTCCGAGTACCGTTTTGAAATTGGCGCATCTCTCAGCTTTTGCTTATTCTTTTATTTTCTATCCCTTTTATTTTCTTCACTGGTGTTTGAAATTCTCGTCCTTAATGTTCAGATAACTAGACAATGATCTAAGTCTATGTTTGCAAATCTGTATTGGAATTCTCGCGTGTATATTGGAATTGGCTGGTAGTTTAATTTTTATAATTCTTTGGTTTTTTCCTTTACCTTTAGTTTCCTTATTTTTTTTTAACGTTGTTTTCCATACCCATACTTGATTGAAGTGAATAAAAAGAAATGATATACGCGTTGTTATATTATGACGAAAATATTCCAATGAAACAAAAAGGAAAATAATATAAAACTGGTATAGAACCAAACAACATTGAAAGTAGCGGAAAGCAGAATCAGTACATAAAAGGATAGTATTAAGAATGAGTATACTAGGGAATGTTTATGGGTGACACCAGTTGCGACCATAACAAAAAGACTTGGGAAAGGACGTTTAGGAAATACATGTCGGTAAAAGGGTTTAGTATTTGTATAGTCCATGATACTATGGCTTCCAAGATCCACTTCGCAATCGAATTTTGTTCGTCGATGCGCATGACCTCAATTTGTGATAAAAGTTTATCTTTAATTTAATATTCTGAAATATATTTTCTCAAAAATTCACACATTTATTTGTCAACGTACTAGATAAACGATAAAACAATAATAAATCTGACAAAACTCCATGCAAAACAGAATATTTCTGGTGATATTTGTCGCCAAGTGACGTCACACGTGCTAAAGAGAGAGACTGATCGCATGCGCGTGGGTTTATCTTGAGTTCGTAGTATCATGGGTATAGCCTAAGATAGATATCTGTGAACAGATATAATTAAAGACGCAGATCTCACACATAAGTAAAGCTGAAGAGAATAATAATTCCTTTCATCGGTGTACTGTTTATTCTATTTTTATAATAATGGATTCCTCTTTGACTTCTGCTAATTATATTATTAATATGTTTCATCATTTATTTTTTTGACATACATTGTAACTATCAGTATTGGATTTTGTTTTTGTTCTTAATTTTTTTTTTCATTTACTATCTACAAAATTTTGTCATCCTTCTTTTACTTGTTTCTAGTTGTTGTAAGCACATTATTTACTTGGCTTTACAACCACTAGTTTTAATTCAAACATATTTCACAGTTATCAATATAAAGCATAAAGCCACTCATCGAATCAACAGTATACCACCAATTTTCTCAAAGCCAAAGAATTCGCCGAACAAAATCCCATTTATCTGTTTGAAGCACAAAATAATTCATTAAACCATCCCATCACTTTTCAAGAGATAAACTCATCTATTCTTAACTTGGCCAGCTATTTAGTCAAATGCAATAGTCATTCCTCTCCTAAAATCTAATAAACCTAAATATAACCCAGAATCATATCGACCCATATCTCTGACATCGACAACCTGCAAATTACTAGAAAATATTGTTAACTCCAGACTCTCATGGGTTTTAGAAAATTCCAATTTCTTAATCTCAGAGCAAAATGGCTTTAGAAAAGATCGGTCATCCACAGACAACATTTTAGATTTAAAAAGTGAAATACATGAAGCTATTGCTACAAACCAAAAATGTGTTGCTATATTTTTTGACTTAGAACGTGCATTTAATAAAGCTTGGAAATACAACATTTTAAGACAACTTCATAAATGGAATATTCAAGGTCACTGCCTTGCTTTCATCCAAAACTTTTTAAATAAGAGATCTTTTCAAGTAAAAATAAATAATATCACTTCAAATATTTATAGTTTGGAAAATGGTACACCCCAAGGATCCATACTCAGTCCAACACTATTTCTGGTAGCAATAAACGACATCATTAAAAACATTTAAGCACCCTTACAGGCTCGTTTATACGCTGATGACCTAGTGGTATCTATTAAAGGTAAAAATATTTCCTCAATGTCATCAATTCTTTAAATGTTTTTAGATACTCTCGAAAATTGTTCCAACTTTACAGGTTTTCAATTTTCAATAGAAAAATCAATAGGAGTCGTATTCTCTTCAAGCTCCTTGCCACAACCTCCTAACCTAAGAATGTATGAAAAACAGCTGGAGTTTAGAGATCACCACAAATTCTTGGGTTTAATCTTCGATTCAAAGTTAACATGGAAAAATCACATCTCACAACTCATCCTTTCCTGTAATAAAAGATTAAACGTATTAAGATCTCACTGTAATAAAAACTCTGGCTCAGACCAATCCACTCTACTCCTCCTGTATAAATCTTTAATACGTTCTAAACTAGATTATGGAGCAATTGCCTATTCCACTGCTAATAAATCTCTTCTGAAATCATTAGATATTATTCATAATAAAAGTCTTAGACTAATGTTAGGGGCTTTCCCAACTACACCTGTATCCAGCATTTATGCTCTTTTAGAAGAACTATCGCTACATCACCGCCGCATGTACCTCGCTCTATCACATGCAGCCTCAGTCGCTGGAAATATTTTAAAGTTAATATATCAAAATACTTTTACAAATAAATATGTAAACTTATTCCAAGATATTCGCTACACTAAAAAACCATATTACGAAAGAATTAAATCCGTTCTTCAAAATCTAAACATTAATTTTCCGGAGGTTTTCTCCTCAGATATTAAATACCCCGAGCCTTGGCTGATCGATATACTAACTTGTGATGCATCTCTAGAGTATATAAATCTAATACACATCATTCTCTGACTCGGTCCAAGTTTAAGACCCTCATAAATAAGTACCCTGACTACCATAAAATCTACACAGATGCATCTAAATCCGAAGACGAAGTGGGGGCATCAATCGTTTCTTTAGAAAACAATCTTCTTTTCCGTTTACCCTCAGCATGCAGCACATATTCAGCTGAACTCTACGCCATATACCGTGCTGTGAAACTTCTTAACGAGCTTACACTCACAAAAGCCCTTATCATAACAGATTCCCTTAGCTCTCTAAACTCATTAAAACACATTTTTCCGAAACATCCTTTTGAAAAGTTGCTAAAATACCAGCTTTCCCAAGCTCACGAATATGGAAGAAGCGTCTAATTTTTATGGGTTCCCTCACACGTTGGAATAACAGGAAATGAAGAAGCTGACAGGATTGCACGAGAGGCTATTTTAAGTGATTTGTCGGAGCCGATAGACAAGTGTGTTTCCAGTGACTTAAAAGCTTCTTTAAAAATAAAGTGTTGTGTTTGTGGCGAAATGAGCGGTCTCGAACTAATTCCAATCTAAATAAAATTAAAAATATTGTGTCTCAGTGGTTTCCATCGTCGCGCAATAGACGGGAACAAATTGCGGTTGCGCGTTTATGTCTAGGACATACCAGATTAACGCACTCCTACCTTTTCACAAAGAATAATCCACCTATATGTGATCAGTGTAACGTCCGATTAACAGTCGAACACTTTTTCATAATTTGTAGTAAATATGACCAAGAAAGACAGCGCTACAAGATCCCAAACGCTCTACCACAGGCTCTAGGTCAAAACTGTTCCTATGAAAATATAGTGAATTATCTCAGATCCATAAACATTTTGTACAATCTGTAGGTGTTAAACTTAGTTATTTATATTTTGTCCCGTCGCTAATAACCTTTTGGTGGATGCGATATCTTTTTCTAATAAAAAAAAAATATATAAAGCATTTATTCTTAAATATAAACTTAAATTTAAATTATATTCTTCTCCTGTATAGATAATCTAAACCAATATTTGCCATCATTAACGTACTCGACTAGGGTAGTACAATAAATTTGGAACAAATAGGTTTTCGAAGCGAATTAATTTAGACGTATTAGCGATAACACATTAAACTGGGTGATTATAATGCTAATTAAGCTTATAATTCGAAACAATATATTAGTGGGACTAGAATAGATTCTAAAAGGTTTCCCATTAAAGCGTATTATCGAGCAACAAAATTTAAATTTCATTTTGATGCAAGAAACAGCAAGATTTCAAGCTTTGGTTAACGAAAAATAAGCACTGATGAACGGGTGCATTAGTGTTTATCTGGTTCAAGAAAACTTCTAATTTTCTATTTATTTCCTAATTTAGGCCAATCTTTAATAACTGAAATCTTATCTGCGTCAGTTTTAATTACCTTTTCTAAAACGGTATGTTCTAAATAGTACGCTTCTCTTTAAATTTATCGTGGTTTCTTAGAATTTAAATTTAAATGATCATTTTTTAATCTCCCAAATACCTGACTTTTTCTTTCAGATTCTTACTAAGGTTTTGGGCATAATCATTAGATCATCAATATGTACCCGACATGTTTTCCAGGATCAGACAATCAAACGTAGGTGGATCTTTACAAAGACGAATTGGTAGAATCTAAAACCTTTAGATACCATTGCCAATTAAAAGAAGTATTTTGTTTCGATCATCAGGATGTACTTCTACTTGTTAGAAGCCACATATTAAATCTAGCGTTGAAAACTACTTATTACCTCATAAAGTGTTTAGTGTATCGTTAAAACCTGCTAGCTGCTCGTGGGTAGTTAAATATTATGAACGTGAGAAAAACTTACTTTTGCAAGCAATATTAAAAAAAAGTTTTCTAATCGGCGCTTATCTATCAATTGCAAAATATTCTTGACGAATTCGGATGTCATTAAATCTAATATAGCAGAAAATAAATAAAAACTTTTGTTGACTCATTACAGCATAAAAAAATCGCCAGTTTCCCAAAAAAAATCATTGAAATTCAAACGAGAGGAATGTATGACTTCAGATACAATAAAAGTGCAATAAAAGCTTTCTTTTCATTTTATGTGGCAAGTCTTGCATTCCTATTTTTTTTTTTTAATTTGGGCAATGCATTCGTTTGGATATAGGTGTAGGTTTTAACTAAAAGGTTGATTACAAAATTATTGAAAAAAAAAGACTAAGTCCATCAGCGACATTCGTTACATTCTTTGTATGTCTTTTACAACCAGATAATTAAATCAATATATTGTGACTTCTTGTTCGAGAAGTTGGTGGTGGTGTTGTGCTCCATTTTGAAATTTTTGTGGAATTTCATTTATTTCATGCGTAGTTACTCGATATGAGAAATCAGCATTTTATTTTAAACTTTCTATATACGGAATTAAGACGAATTAAAAAGTAAAACAGTTAACATTTCTTGTTAATCTTCTAAACAGACTCCAAAGTTGTTTAGATTAACACTTTTTGAGCGCACAGAATGAAATAAAAATGCTACAATATTAATATTCTTCTTTTCCATTCTACAATTTTTTTTATTCCGGACGGTAATTTAGCAGGTATTTATTTAATTAAAAGATACTGATCAGTTTATATAGTTTTATTTTGTATTCTTATGTTGTCTTGATGAGTGAGTAGACACTTAGTTCTTAGCATGCGTCTTCATTTTTCTGTCTATTAGGTTTTGCAATGCCTTTCATTATTTTCATAATGATATATATATATATATATATATATATATATATATATATATATATATATATATATATATATATATATATATATATATATATATATATATAGATAGCTAGAATAGCTAGTTCTCTATATAGATAGCTAGAATTTTAATATTGTATGTGAGTTGTTGTTGAGAACTTGAGAAACTGTCTATTTAGGAATATAATGTCAATCTTCTTTTATCTTCTATATTCCCTTACAATTTTTTTTGCTGTGGAGTATTTTTGAATCTTATAACTTCATCTTTTTGTCGAAACTTTTATATTGAACTTCTAAAACATAAAAACTATGTTGTAGACACTTTGCAGCCTACATTCTCTGAATTCTTGACCACGATCTGATCATACGACAAGCTGATATTTTTATTTGTGTATATTGATTTCACTTTCCGCGTGTTCGAAAACATCTGCGTGTAACCTATATCACTTTCATTGATATAGGTTACACGCAGATGTTTTCACAGTTACACAGGTTTTCATTCTTCTTAAGGTGTCATTTATTTCTGCGCAGGCGTACACCGTAAATTGTCAGGTGTTGTTAGATTCTTCTTCTTACGGTGCCTTATTCTTAAGGACGTTGGCCATTACATTTGCCCATTTAATCTTATTTGTAGCATCTATAAATTGTTCTATGGAGGTCATTTTCGTCCATTGCCGTAGGTTTTTAAGCCAAGAGTTGCGTCTTCTTCCTGGTCCTCTTTTGCTATTGACTTTGCCTTCGATTATAAGTTGGAGCAGTTCATACTTTTGATTTCTTATGATGTGACCAAAATACTGTGTTGTCCGTTCTGTTATTAATAGCATAAGCTCTCATTCCTTATTCATCCTCCGCAAGACTTCCCCATTTGTCGTATGGCTCATTTAGGATATTTTGAGCATTTTACGGTAACACCAGAGTACAAATGCTTGGATTCTTTTTCGTGTTTCTTCTGTCATTGTCCAGGTTTCAACACCATAGAGCAAGGTGGAGAAAACATAGCACTTAAGTATTCTAGTTCTCAATGAGATGCCCAGCTGGCGGTTGCATAGAACTTTTTGCATTTTGTAAAACATTGTACGTGCCTTTTCTAGGCGTATTCTTATCTCTAGTGAGTGGTCCCAAGTTTCATCAAGATTACTTCCAAGGTACGTTGTTCTTGTTACTCTTTCCAGATCTGTTCCGTTGACATTGACCTTCACCCTTCTGTTTTGGTGCTTGCTGATGACCATCGTGTTTGTCTTCTTTGTATTCAATTTCATTCCAAATTCTCTACAGGCTGTCGTTACTCGGTCCATTAAGCGTTGCAGGGCTTCAGCATTATTTTCCAGTATGACAGTGTCATCAGAATTTCGCAGGTTATTTATACATTGCCCGTTTATACTTAGTTGTTAGATAGTCAGGTTTAAATTATTCTATTTTTAGCTTTCGAAGCATTTCATAAATGTGGAGTTCTGTCCATTTGGTAAATATTAGCCAGTTCTGTCCATTATTATTATATATGGGAACCAACCCATGAAGTAGGAGTGTATCGACAGTAGAAGGGGCAAAACTTTGCTATATAAACCGCATTATTTCCTCATAGAGGCAGAATCGTCAGGTGTTGACTGAAGGTTCTCTTCTTCCTACCCCGGCTTGTGGACGTGTTGAGTTCACAAGTGGTTTCCGTTCCATACCGTCGTACCCGGAGAGCGTGTTGAGCTCTCCATTACCCGTACTCCGAAGCAGTCGTGTTGAGACTGTCGAGGAGTGTCCTATTAACCCGAATCACTTAAGGGACGTGTTGAGTTCCTTTCTTTTCTTTGTACCTATCGTCCGCTGTTATTACAACGTTCACGTAAAATTTCAAAAAACAAACTCGCTTGCCGATAAGACTAGTTTCATACGACAAGGTCAAACTTAATTTGAATAAATAGGCCAGGTACTGAGAAGACTAAATTGTAAATATGTGCATAATATTTTTGTCAATTTAATTTAAGGAAGACAATAAAGTTTTATTTTTATTTTGAACTCTGTCTCTGACTGTCCAAAAGCTACCCGGATAGTGACTCCTACGAGAGGACGTCACATTTTTATTTTCTAAATCTCTTTTACCCTTTATGTTTTCTTCTAGTACTAGTTGCTCAATTAAATGTGTATCGTTGTTGTCATATTAAATACCCTAAATATGCAGTCTTCACTCTTTTTAAATAATCAAAAAGTTTGTTATCCTGTAGGCAAACTTTCCTTAATATTTCCTCATTTCTGACTCTGTCCTTCCATGATATTCTAAGCGTTTGACGCAGGCACCACATTTAAAAATATTTAAGTTTGTTAGTGGATCTGACCCTTAACGTCCAGTCCTTTAAATATAATAGGACAGGAAAAACCTAACTTTTCAATAAGGTGCTTATTTTTCCGAGAATAATTCCTTGCAATGAATGGATCGTGTTTTTTATGTAACGAAAATGAAGATTCATGAAGAAGTCAGGAAATAAAATATTTTTAAAAAAATGTAATTTTCATTCTGTTTATCTAACATAAATTCACAAAACTCCATCCGCCATAAGTTATCTTTTGGAAACAGTTCTTTTGTTGGTTGTATCTTAAAACAGTGATACCCGTTCCTTTTGAGAACTGGCTGGATAGTCCTATCATTCACGTTAACTTCCCTAGCAATTTGTACACTATTGCAGGGTTCACTGGCTTTCACAAAAGCAAAAATATCAATATCCCTGTTTTGACGCGCCTCATTGACAGGTCTAACACGTGGTTCATTACCTTCATGATACTCTTTACAACTGTTTACACATCCCAAAGTTTTAAAATGTTTAATGGTATTTTTATCTGTTGTAACACTTGTTGGGGGTCTATTTTCGAAGGCAACAATAAATAAATCGATTACTTCGCGTATCAAATGACCCTGAAAGTACCAACTTACAAGTTGCACTTTCTTTATGGACGGTATACAACGTGATAGGCATTTTATTAATTTATTTGTTGATTCTTTCAGAACTTCGTTTGAAATTTTTAAGGTCAATGTGATAATTACGACAATTCGTACCTACTGTGAAATAAATATAGAGGTGGAAACATGTAACATATCACAGTGATTGCCATCATTGTGTTGTATCGCCAATAAAACAATGTCGTGATCCGTATATCAACTTTTACTTGGCTGAACTTTTATGGAACAGAAATTCTTAATGTGTCGCCATTATTTATTTATTACTCTCTTATAATATTTAATTCTTTTGGGGAATATTAAAATCATTCTGATGGAAATGTAAAGCCACAATATTCGCTCCGTGCGTGACTGACGCGACACCTACCGCATTCATCTGACAATTTTGGAGTCCGGATTTTCAGGTTAAACATATGACATATGTTTGACATTATTTAATACAAGCGAAATTGACAATTAATAATAAATTAGTTTTTTAACTATATTTTTTCAGTTTATGTTCAAAATAAATGTAGTATTAAAAGCTTAGTTTCTCAAAATTCATCATAATATATCTTTTCAACTACAAACGGAAAAGAAAGGGAAAAATCTAGTACTGGCAAATCAAGTTTTTCACGCAAAAGAGCATATAATTAAAAACAATAATGGTGAAAGTTATGATATAAAAGCTAAAGTCATCTGCAGTTAGCTTGAAGCCTTATCAAATATCATTCAAGGTAAATTATTTAAGTTTTTCCTATTTCAATTGCATAAAAATGAAATTATGTGATATTTACTTTTTCATATTAATAGCACGAATTCATCTTTTTCTTTTCTCTAATTTATATGTAATCTTTGGGAACCTATAAAAACTACACTTACTGTTTTGCTATTATTAGCACAATTAAATACGCAACATGTATTTGCATACATTTTAGATAAAATTTATGCATAAAAATATTTTGTCCAATATTCCAATTTTGTCATATTTCGCCGCTACGCACGCTGGCATCGTTTCAATGTACCCTACCATAGAGTAGGGTACATAGAGCGAATACGGTGAGTGAGTTTGTTTATAGTTTTTTTTACTATGTATGCATTTTGGTTTTTTTAGAGAGGTTTAGCATATTTGTCATTCTTGTGAAATATTTAATAAGCCAATACTCTCATAGGTTAAGTGTGGGTTTTCCTCGTCTCCTGCAAAATGATAAGGTGGCTCCCCCGTTAAGTTTCCCCATTAATTTTCCCCCCTTATTTTAGTACCAAATTCCATTATTTTAGGTAAAACTTTTTAATTTCCAATTTTTTATTTAAGTAAATATCCTTTTTAATGAAGTACTCCATCTTGGATCTACCGGGTGGTAAATCGTCAAACGGGCCATAGGAAACTCAATGGGAAATTATAATTGTTGAATTGCTGCTTCCCTAATTATTTTAAATCAAAAGTCATAAAAAACTATTTGTAGAGGACTAAATTCTGAATTAAAATAAATGTTAAAACCGTTCTACGAATCAAATGTACTTCAAAATTTTGCAAAAATATTATAGATTTTTCAGACCACCCCTAAAAGTTAGGCCACACGTAATACAAGAATATATTATAACGTGTGTGTTTTATTATATTGATGTCAGATGTTTGACAATTTGAATTGTCAATTTTTTTTTATTTTATGATTAAATTATAAACAATGAATTTGACTAAATACTACTACTACTGAACAATATTACTTTGTGAACAATAAATTATATTGTTTACAAATCGATCAATATAATGAAATGTACTCAGTTGACGAAAAATCGCATAATGTTGTATTCAGGCAATAGCGCGACCTTTTCCTGTCACTATCGGATCTTTATTAACGTAAGATATTCTAATACACTAAAATTTATTTCCATGTTAAGTTAAGTTATACAACAATTCAATGAATTCCAATATACTGTTACTGTGATCTTTATTCCTAATAATAATATATGATAATTTCTAAACATAAAACTATAACAAATGTTATAATAAAACATATATAAAACATTTTTATTATTGCTCTTTTCTCCTTAACTGAGTACATTTTTTAATCAACTTAAATTTTCTTTTAAATAATAAATCACAAAATTTTGGCCATTTCAATCATAGATAAATATAATATAGTTGATTTAAATATTATCAAATATTAGAAACGTCAATATGACGAAACGCAACACGTTATACACATTCTTTTCACGGCGTTTGGCGTGACTTTTAGGGGTGGCCTGAAAAATGTATTATATTTTAGCAAAACTTTGGAATACGTTTAAGTCGTAGAACAATTCTAACAATTGTTTTTTGGATACATATTTGAGTCCTCTACAAATAATTTCCCATGACTTTTGGTGTAAAATAATTAGGGAAGCAGGAATTCAACAATTTAGAATTTCTCATAGAGTTTCCTATGGCCCGTTTGACGATTCACCACCCTGTATAGACCCACATGCCAAAACAGCTGAGTTTCAGTTTGCAAGATAAACATACTGCACCTTAAATTCTCTTCCCTCTTTTAACCTTCAATATCCCTTCCGAGCAAGGAACGTTACAATATTATTTAAAACTATTATCAAATAGAACTCTACTGTAGACGACACTACTTAAAATGTTTAGTAAATACAAGTATATAAAATTCTGTCATTGAATTTTATTTTTTCATAAAAACTGATGATACACATTCTTAGTTTTATTCCATACACTACTGTTTTACGACTCAAATATATACTTTTAGCGCTGAGACGCCATTGAAGTATTTACAATAAAAATGTGCTTCAAAACCAATAACCTTCAAACATTATTTTGATGTCGGTGGTGATTTCGACGTAACGCAATAACAATAACTATTTTATGTGTAGTAGTGTTGTCAACGATTGGGCATTAGTATAGCTTTAAAAGTGAGTAAAATGGATAATTCTAAATATAAGCTATAGCAGTGTATAAAGGTAAGCTTTGTGACCGATTTAAGTTACAAAAATAACACCGTAGCGTCGCCGATTTCATTTCAACGACATACTTCGTATTTGTTGGAGAGTATTAAATGTGTATTAAATGTGAGCTGAAATTGGCTCACATAAGTTTTAAAAGCTATAGTTGTTAGTATAAATGAGCGTGTATGTGTACAAATATATATTCAGTGACTGGTTGTTTAACTGCCAAGTTTAACTAACCAGTTAAAACAAAAACAAAAACCCAAAAAACATATACACGAGATGTGTGGGAGCATTATACACTTAGGAATGCACATCCCATCTACCCTTAAACACCACCCCCCATTATTTTTACTCTAAAACCCATACTAACAAACAAACTGTTAACAGAAAAGAATTAAAACAGCTGGAGACAGATCCAGCTTCACAAGGATAAGGCCCCTCAGGCATGCCCCTCAGGCAAAAGACCCTTCAGGAAACAGCCCTTCAGGACCAAATTGCCCTAGGCAGTCGCGAAACCTGAGCATCGAGGCCGTGTGCGATAAACACGGACTCGATTGCCGGACCCCTCGATCACTCAGCCGGCAAGGAGACCAAAACTTGTTTTGTGAAATTGGTGACTGCCTGATCGAGCACACAACTTCCGAACAGAAGACCGGCAGCCTGCTGTGATCGGTCACACATTTTCCAGGACACAGAGCCCAAGTCAAGCTACAGTTAAACTCAGTAAAGTAAGTAAGGAGAAAAGCTATATTTAGCTACCCCTATAGTCAGGTGGCCTAACCACAAGTCAAGAAAAACGGAGGGCGTTTTCTTTTCCCAAAATCGCCCGACATAATACTTCATAGCCTCTTCTGCGTATGTCAGATGCAAAAGAGGGATGGTTGAAAAAGCTGGGGGTCAGATAGATACCGAGTCAAAATGACTAGCGCCTTTTGGAGCGAGGCCGGTCTGATCTTCGGACATGAGGGTCCCACTGATTAGCAGTGGTTCACTCATGTTCCTAGGGGTTGCGATGAACTTATGTGTGTGGGGTTTAAACGAACTACTTGAATTATACCACATTTATACACTGCTTTTAATGTTTTTCTTATTTTCAGTATTTTACTTTTGTATTGAGATTTCTTCTGTTCTACAGTATTGATAGTGCCTGGGAGACCCTTTTATTGTAGTCAACCACCCACTGTCTAATAGAGTGTTTAGTCTATTTCTTGCATTCATACTTTACGTCCACTTCAGATGCTCTCAAACTAACACCCTAATTATTATTGACTGGTTTGTGTGAGATCTGGATTAGAAATTATTACCATATTCTGTATGTCATAATTCATCAATTGATTTCCTACAGTAGTGTCAGTTGGACCTTTGATTAATGGTTAGTTACATAGAATTTTGAATGTGCAGATTACATTTTCATGATTGTGAGTGTCAATTCAAGCTGTCATATGTCACATGTCACCTTAACATTTTTGTTAATACCGGGGGAGCCATTCTTTCTCCTGTTGCCGACCAGAATGTAGCATCAACTTAATTTTTTTAATAATTTTAAACTGTTTGTCCTTGTTTCGTATAATGTTTTATGTTTATGATATTTTGCGATTGTTGTACAGCCTAAAATTGAAAAAACAAGTCTAAAACGTTAATCACAATAAAAAACTTTTATCATCCATTAACTTCGAGTTTTTTATCGAAGCTAATCAATTTTTTTATAAAAAAAAACGTTTCTTGGCTTATTTCAGATGCCCCTAAAAATACTTTAGGAAGCGAAAGTACTTGGATAAAATTTAATTAATAGAACGGTACTCGATATCTTTAATTTTAGCAAAGTTCGTTTATTTGAGCATTCAACCTTATATCAATATATATATATATATATATATATATATATATATATATATAAAGGAAGAATGATCACAGCTGTCTACACTACACACTAAATTTTCACCTCCTTGTGCATAGGTGAATAGACTGGTCCAAAAAATGACAATGTGATATGTAGTTGTGTTTTAACTGTTTTGTTTCTTAAATGTTCAATGTTTTTTAATATTTGTATTGTACTATCACACTGGACAAAAATAACAAAAATGCACTTGTATTGTTTGAGTTTTCAAGCCACCATATAACACATACAACTTATATTTTTTTTGCTTTATAAAAAAATCTTCAAAAAAGTTTTTCAACATGGAACTTTCAAATACCACTGTTGCCTGCAACCTCACACAACATTCGTCTGAAGATGTTAAAGAAATTTAACGAAATATAACGAAGTCGTTGAAAAGAGCACACTTTGGCTTTCATTATTCAGCTGCTAACCCAATTAACCTTACCATTATACTAATATATATATATATATATATATATATATATATATATATATATATATATATATATATATATATATATATATTTAACCTGGAGCTAAGATTTATACTAATAGAGGAATTAATATTAAACTCAACAGTCTTCCGGGTTGAACCGCGCCGACTATCGTTGCACCAAGCCTTAGAAATCCTCTTCGATGTCTTCTTCATGAGTTCAGAGGTCTTAGCCTACCAAGAACCCAGACACTACTTACACTGATCACAAATCAATACATTACTGGAGTCTCATGAGACTGATTAAGTCTGACTGTAGCTCAGTCAGACTTAATCAGACTTTAATTTCAATTAGAATTCCACCATTATTTTGCACCTGTTTCGAGTTATTCAACTCCTCATCAGGAACAGTTGTTTATGGTTTTTTGGGTTCCATGGAACAACTTATTTAACTTAAACTTCCATGGTTTTTCGTGTTTGACTTCGCGTTGAGTAATTAAACCAAATAATTTTGGTTTTGAGAAAAACCATTATTTTGATGACGTTTAGGCAAGGTCGCACTTGCTATTTTCAAAGTAAGTAGTAACGCTATTTTCTGACAGTTGAAGTAGAATTTATGTTAAAACATTGGTTCTTTCATAAGTTCTTATATAAACAAAAGTTTCTTTTTTGGATCGATTACTACTCTGTTCAATGAATCCTTTAATTCAAGAACGTCAAAGAATGGATTGCTCGATGATTGTTAAAACTGCAGATTATTAATTTTAATATTAAACATCGAAAAAGATACTCAGTATCATAATGCCGATAGTTTGAGTAGACGAACTCCTACAGAAAAATGCAACCACTGTGGCAAAGTTGAAGCAAAAGAACCCTTAGTTATAGCATACGAATATAGTCTCAGGTAGGGCCAAGAGACTATTGGACCCACAATTCTTCATACTGAACAACTTGCAGATGGTTATCTCAGAGTACCGTCTTCCTACGGTGGTTGGTAATCATAATGGCTATTTTTATTTTAGAACTTGCTGCTTTAAATTAATCAATCGATCTGCATTGATACCAGTCACGTAGATTCTTTAACTATGAGTTCTGTCTTCGGCTAACAGATCTTCTTCCTTGAATCTTTCCCTGCATTATGTCTCAAAATTTCATATTTTGGTCCCCTCATCACGTGGCGTAGGTATTCCAGTTTTCTGGTTTGTAT
Source organism: Diabrotica balteata (assembly GCA_918026665.1). Taxonomy (NCBI): domain Eukaryota; kingdom Metazoa; phylum Arthropoda; class Insecta; order Coleoptera; family Chrysomelidae; genus Diabrotica; species Diabrotica balteata. The sequence goes on from OU898278.1 coordinate 140,037,819, forward strand.
AGTGGTAATTAGTTTTGTTTCTTTACCAACCCTCTCCAGTATTTCTTTAGGGTTCGAAGGCCCCGATTTATTTTAAATTACATTTTTTTAATGTCCAAGTCTCCGCTCTATATCATAATATTGAAAATATATAACAGCGAATGGTACGTAGTCTGATCTCCAAATTTAGATTTTTGCACATTAGGAGTGGCTTCATTCGTATAAATTCTGATCTGGCAATCTCTATTCACCTGTTTATTTCTACAGTATGATCATTGGTTTCATTGATCAAAGTTCCCAAGTACTGATATTTTTCTACTTGTTCTATCACGTTACCATTGATTGTAAATAGGTGATGTATATTTTGTGGTCTTTTTGTATTTAGCATTCCTGTAGATGGTTATATTGTAATATTACTTAACACGTACGCAATGGGATTTCTTGGAATTAACGGATGATGTTTTACACAAAAATTGGAAAAGTCCCAATGGATTCTAGCACAAATTTCAAGTTCCTCCCAAAATGCCGAGTTAGTGAAGTAGTTCTGAAGTGAAACAGTAGTGTTTTCAGATGCCATTTGGGAATAAATCAGACTAGCAAACATCCCACATCAATTCTACTGGATGAGAGGTCGCTCTAATGTTGAACGGTGGTGTCATGAATGTAAAGAATGAGCGGATAGTAAATAGAACGAGAAGCCAAGGCCTGAGGAGGCAATATTTGGTAAAATTTTGTAACCGATACATTTAAGTGGCTATGGATTATTTTAGCGTATGGCGGGAGGAATATGCTCTTTCTGATCAAAGACCTTGACAGTTGCTGAAGTACTGGTTAATAATTTTTTCTGTCATTCTTTAGTTTCAAAATAAATACACTTCGACCAAGGTTGAAAGTCAACCTCAAATCTATTTAAAAAAATCTGTCAGCTGGTAAAAGTTGTGGAAAGTAAAACTACACCTTTGTGACCTCGGTCGAATGAAATGGTGAGAGTTCTAACCGAACTTCATTTTAACATCTTCGAATTGTTTTCAATGAACATCAAAGTAACTGTAAAAAATATGTCCAGTTCTTCCTTGTTGCATATTAAAGTTCTGTTTATGAGGCAACAGGTAAAACACCAGCAAAAGTTTATTTTGGAAAGAGTTGCGGTTTCCTTCCGATGAATATTTGGAACTCCTGAATATGGTAAAGAATATAACAATAGCTGCACCCAAAACTTAAAAAATTAAATATGTTCATGTAAAGGTTCGAGAAAATTTGAAAATGGAGAGCGATAGAATAAATGTTCGATATGATGATGAGCTAACTTTACCGGGTGCAAGAAAGAAGATTTGGTGTAGCTATAAAATCCAGTACGGAATAAGGGACGATATCTAAAGCTATAGAAGTTATGGAAAGGTCCACATTCTGTGGAAACTCGAATTTATGATATTGTCTACCGAATAAAACGACCAGAAACAAAAATAAAGATCGTACATCTGCATCTGTTGGCTCCATTTGAATAATACAGTCAACTGGTAGATCGCCAGTCTATTAAGCGGATTAAGCAATATTACGACAGACAACTAAATGACAGCTGGTGGTATTTAAAATCTCTTAAGCCAGAAATGTTATGGTGTAACATTGTCACAGAATGTACTCGAGGGCATTTAAAGGTCGAGATGGTTTATCAAATTAATTAATTTTTTAATTATTTCTTTTAGTTAGTTCAGTATTTTTTTTTAAAGTGTGACTTCTTGGTCCACGCTTTTGATGAAAACCACAGTATAATTTCTATGTGTGATAAACTACTAATGTATATCTATATGTTCAGTTTTGTAGTAGTAATTAAAATTTTACCAAACCGTCTTTATTATTTTAGCTTTATGTCTGAATATGGTTAAAAATAATAAAGGAAATGTGTTCTTTACAAATACTTAAAATCGCTTACCAGTTCAACGTTAGTTCCCCAAGCATGTTGATCTAATGTCAGTTCCTTTATAGATTTAAATCGTCTAATAAAATGTTTCTATGTTCTGAATAATGTGTACCTGCAACAAAATCAATTTTGTTATCTTGATATATAAGTTATTTTGGTCGATGATATGGATTTAGGCCACCACGGGTATTGTGAAAATATTAATTTTAAAATAAATAAAACTAGTATTCTTTTTGTTTCAGATGCCTCGTTAAAAAAATGGTGGATTTAATTTGATCAATAACGAAAAAATACGAGATTTTTTAATTTCAAGTAATATATTCTACATTGTCGAATTCTGCATTTACTGTCGTAGAGAATGTTGCCTTAGAAGTTTGTAATGAGTTTTCCATTACAAAATCGAGCAATGGCTAAGAGTTTTCTGAGGAGTTCCCAATGATAAATAATACCTTAGTACCTGATTCTATTGTTAACGGAAGTAATACGAATTCATCGTACCTATAAGGATGCAATTGAGACTGAGAATAATTAGTGCTACTGATGATGAAAGCCCAATAAAACTGTTTTCCTATTCAGACAGTTTTACTAGTAATTGCGTATTGAAAGGTTATCCAAATAATCCAAAATATAAGCAAAAAGTTTTAAGTAAATAAGAAAAACTTGGTTTTACAACAAAATCTTGAAATTAGTGGATCTTTATACCTAAGTCGAGGTCTTAATGACGGGAAATTGACGTATAGTATAAAAAAAGAACCATGGACGAAAAGAATCATTTTGTGTAATATTTCAATAAATTGCTTATTAAAAGTGTTGTGTTATTTTTACCAATCAATAGACCAAAGACTAGAAAAAATTGTGACAGGCCGCAAAGTTCTTTATCCATTC